>QRFB01001971.1:29858-46315 GCA_008931105.1 Oenanthe javanica | reverse complement strand
ATTCACATGGGTTTTCTTTCTACATTCAAAAGATGAATCTCCACAACACATAATAGGCCATATCACTTTTTTGGAAACAAAATCAAAGAAAACAGTTAGAATTCTAAGAAGTGACAATGGTACTGAATTCAAGAATTTAATCATGGAGGAATATTGTGCAACAAAGGGAATTACTCAACAATTTTCTGCACCAGGAACACCCCAACAAAATGGAGTTGTGGAGAGAATGAATAGAACACTCATAGAAGCTTCCTAAACAATATTGGCAGAGTCTAAACTACCAGTATATTTTTGGGCTGAGGCAGTAAATACAGCATACTTCACTCAAAATTGTACATTGATTAATATGCATGAAAAGACTCCATATGAGATGGTAAAGAACAAGAAGTCAAGTGTGAAACACTTTCACATATTTGGATGCAAGTGCTTTGTACTAAAAGTAGATCCTGAAAATATAAGCAAATTTGAAGTCAAGGCTGATGACGCAATTTTTCTTGGATATGCATCAAATACAAAGGCATTCAAGGTGTTTAATCTCAGAACAAAAATTGTTATGGAATCTATTCATGTTGCATTTGATGACAAAAAGATTACAGGATTGCAGGATGAATTAGAGTCTACAATACTGAAATTTGAAAATTTAAAAAGTTCTGAGATAAATGAAGATAATGAGGATGAAGAGATTCAAATAACTCCTGAAACAACACAGAAACCTGCAAACTCTGAGGGAGAGCCAGAAAATTCAACTCCAAATAATTCAGAGTCTAACAGTTCAGAGTCTACCCAGACAGAGTCTAGACAGACAGAACCAAGCTTTTCAGAGTCTAGACAGACAGAACCAAGCTTTTCAGAGTCTAACTCATCAGGGTCTGGAACAGGCAACTCTGAATATTTCTCAGAGGCAAACAATTCAGGGAGAGCCTCTACATTTGAATTTCACTCACACACAAGAAATGCCAATGATTTAGAGGGAGCTTTAAGTTCAAGAATCAATCTTTCACCAGCTAGAAAATGGACAAGGGATCACACTCCTGATTTGATAATTAGGGATCCTGAGAGTGGTATACAAACTAGAGCAGCCACTCAAAATGAATGTCTTTATAGATATTTTCTCTCAAAGAATAAACCCAAGAAAGTTGGGGAAGTTTTGCAAGACCCTGATTGGATTATTGCAATGCAAGAGGAATTGAATGAATTTAAGAGAAATAAAGTGTGGAAACTTGTACCAAGACCTAGAAATAGATCAATTGTTGGTACAAAATGGGTGTTCAGAAACAAACTTGATGAGAATGGAACTGTGATTAGAAACAAAGCAAGGCTAGTTGCAAAATGATACTCTCAGAAGGAAGGAATTGACTATGATTAAACTTTTTCACCAGTAGCAAGATTGGAAACAATCAGGATGTTTGTTGCATTTGCAACTCATTCAAAATTCAAGGTGTATCAAATGGATGTAAAAAGTGTCTTCCTGAATGGGAAATTCTTTGAAGTTTCATATCCACTGTAATTTGTATATCATTCTCTTCATAAGCTCTCTATGACGGATGTAAGAGATCAAGCAATCGTCAAGGACATAGTATGACACTCTAACTGATAATTACTTGAAAATGATTTTATTAAGATTGTTATACATATATATATATATAGAATATAAGGCACACACATAAGGTAATATTAGTTCAAGTATACCATAATTATATTATATGTGGGTCTACTAACAAAAATTTGGCAGGAGACTTTTGCTAAGTTAATGCAGAGTAGGTACATGATCAATTCATTACTTATTCAAGTGCATAAAGACCATATATTTTATTCTCAATATGCCTATGTGCAAGTTTCCATGTGGATACTAGAGAATCTAATCTTATAGCTAAGATATGAATTGTTAGATATCTTATGGGATTACCAACTCTTAAAATAAGGTACCCTAAAGATACTAGGTTTAACCTAATTGGCTATATAGATATAGATAATGCAGGTTGTAAGAAAGACATAAAAGTAATTACTAGAAGCTGTCAGACTCCATCAACTCTTCTGAATAATCTCTACACCACTCACGGAACAAGTGCATGAACATCAGGTATCATTTATTTCGAGAGTAGTCCTTAGTAGAATAATTTACAGATATTTGCTAAACAGTTTGATAAAATCATTTTGTCTTAGTTGGTTAGTAAAGTTGAGATATTATTTATATGCATATTTGTTGAAAATCTCATCTGTAAAGAATTCTTAAATGAGTTCACAAGTATTAAATTTTCTATATTTAAAGGACTTGTGAATTTATTTGAAATCCAGTACCTCATGCTTATTGCTACTACTTTAATTATCATGTTTACAATATTACATGCATATGTGGTAATTAGTATTTCTAGCATAAGTTTGTATATTATCTTAATTGATTTAAATTATGATGTTAGACAATTCAATGTCATATCAGTCTCATAATTTAAATGAATTAAAATAATATGTAGCATAATTATTTGTATGTTAAATATTTTATGAGTATTAGTTAATGATATCTTGCTTAATTGTTTTGATATTTTTCTCTAATATTTTTAAATATTCTATTAAAAATAATTGTGACACTTTTAATATTAGTGACATTATTTAGAATTACTGATCTAAATAATCAATGCATATTTCAAATTCACTAATATTAAAAGGGGAAGTATTTTTTAAGTAATGTGTATAAAATTCTCAATATTTTATATATATAGAAATATTTCCAAAACTTTATTGTAAATATATTTTATTTTTATTTTTATTTTCAAAATTTAATTTTACTTCGAGGTATCAACCATTTGTAAAATGATTTATTTTCAAACACTTGTTTTGATATATGTTTCACATTAATTCAAAGTACCTAAACAATGGTTGTTGCTTTGAAGACCTTGTACTGTATTGCTAAGAATATATCCACACCTATTATCAAGAAATTTTCTATTTTAAGTTAGAGATAATATCTGGTGGACGAAAATGATGAAGATCATGATTGCATTATGAGTAGGAAAATCATAGTCCTCTATCTGATAAGGATGGTTTGCAAAACTGTTTTCAAATCGTACAGTATTAAGGTATAAAGGAAAAGAGTCATTTTATCGAGATATAATTTGGTAAGAGAGTTGAATTTCTTCTTTGGTATAAAATCCAGCATTTTATTATAGGAAGTTTGCGTTATAGGAAATTTTGAATTTCTTCTTTGGTATAAATTCCCGCATTTTATTATGAGAAATTTGCCTTATAGAAAATTCATAAAGGATAGAAACTTTCTTCTTTGATACAACCTTCCCGCATTTTATTATGGGATATGTATCTTAAAGAAAATTTTATATCATTCTCTTAAATGATAAATCTTTAGTTCCGACAAAACTCTTTTACTGAAAGTACTTTAATGTAATCTATTACCATTCCTTATTATATTTTTCCTTCTTTTCGGGATGAAATATATGTTTTGGAATGTTAAGGTGATTATTTTTTTTTATCTCGATTGGTTCTTTCCAGTTAGCCCCCAGTGGCTATAGAAGCTGGCCAAGAGGTTGAAAACACATCAATCTCTTACCCAAGCCATAGTACCAAACACCAATTCATCCACTTCCATACATTAACCCCTGAAGATATAAGGAACTCATTTAAGTTAGAGGTTGATAGGGGAGAAACTGCACTTGATGTAGCAAATAAGGATGTTGTCGGAAGTGCACCCACAGCTTTACCTCCAGAGAAGAAAATGAGTATATAAATGAGGTAACTGTAACCTCATCTTCATCTTCTCAAAAGGATGCAGAGCTGAAAAGGTAATAAAACTGTCTCCGGAATCATTCTCTCTACAGGATGAGTCCATTGAAATTTTCTCGTCAGCCAGAGCACCTTGTAATGAGTCAAGCAGACCATTGACACTCACGCTGATGTTAAGCCTAAATAGATAAATTCAAGGAACACATTGCAAGGCGTGCACAGTGAGAGGTACATGAAACATTTTTAGTTTTGTACATTTTTATTTAATTGGCATCCGTACTGTAAATATATTTTTTATAAATTCTTTAAGAGAGTTGAATTTGTTCTTTGGTACAAATTCCCGTATTTTATTATAGGAAGTTTTCCTTATAGGAAATTCATAAGGGATAAAAATTTTCTTCTCAGATACAATTTTCCCGCATTTTATTAAGGGATATGTATCTTAAAGAAAATATTGTATCATGCTCTTAAATGATAAATTTTTGTTTTCCAACAATTGGTACATATTGTTTTTGTTTTCAAACTTNAAGTTTGCCTTATAGGAAATTCATAAAGGATAAAAACTTTCTTCAATGATACAACTTTCCCGCATTTTATTAAGGGATATGTATCTTAAAGAAAATATTGTATCATGCTCTTAAATGATAAATTTTTGTTTTCCAACAATTGGTACATATTGTTTTTGTTTTCAAACTTTGAGTATCATTATTTCTATATATATATATATATATATGTAAGTTTATTTTTATTTTTCCTATAAAATTGGCATATTTTTTTTGGTTATTTTTATTTCATTTTATTTTTAAAATTTATATTTGTCTACGAGAAATTGTTCTAAGAATCATAAGTATTTAATTTCAATATTTAAAGGAGTTGTGAATTTCTTTACATCTACTTTCTCGAGTTTATATATATCACTGATAATTATTATGAGTATAATTGTCATATGCTTGAGTAAAAATTATTAGATATAATGTATGAAGTTAAATGCTAATTTTCATTACTATGATTATTTATTATTTAGTAAGGGTATTTTATCTTATTAAAATTATGAATTGAAGCAATTCATCATTTATTAGTTTCATAGTTTTAATAGATGAGATATTAGGAGCATAATTATTTACTTTTTGAAATTATTATTAATTATCATGTATTGATAGTTTGTTATTATTTCATTATAATTAATTATGATTTTTTGTTGTTAGTGACAATATATATATATATATATATATATATATATATATATATATATATATATATATATATTGTTTATCTAAAAATCACTAATAATAAAAGCGCATGTGTGTTCTGTCGAACAAGAGTAATTGACTCGAGGTAAAATTATTTAATCTCGATCTTGATATATTCTCTAATCAATTGATATGAAAATATAAAAAAAATTGATATATTGAGCCCTCAGTGTGACGCCCTCAAATTCCCGGGGTCTGGATCTGGGGGTCACCAACCAATCAATAATAAAATATAATAAAATAATGAACTAGAGGCGCACTGGCCCCGCCAACAATTAAGGATCGCAAACAGGTTATAGTATGAAATTAAGTAGCTGAAACTAAAAGTAAATCCAAATTACTTTATTACACACCAGAAACTAAATCCAAAACTCAAATCCATAAGTTTACATAAGTTTTAAGTCTAAATTCATTTTACTACACATCCTATCTACAGCAAAACTGTAAACAACAAAATACCTGGGAAGCCCGAGAAGCGAGCCGCCCTAACACCTGAGGCTCTCTATGCCCGGTTGAGCTACCGCTGTGACTCATACCGGATATCTGGCAGAATTTTATAAAAAGAAAGAGTGAGCCAAAGAAATTNATAAGCAACTGATACTAAAAATAAACCAAATATCTTATTACAAGCCCACACCTACTCCACAACTCAAATCCATAAGTCTAGATATGTTTTAAGTCTAAATTTATTTTATTACACATTCTATCTACAATAAAACCGTAAACAACTAAATACCTGGGAAGCCCGAGAAGCGAGCCGCCCTGACTCCTGATGCTCTCTAGGCCTAGTAGAGCTACTGCTGTGACTCATACTGGGAATCTGGCAAGATTTAAATAAAAGCAAGAGTGAGCCAAAGAAATGCTCAGCAAGTATATAAACAATTGAAATTAAATCAAGATATGAGATCTGTATAGAGAACGGAATATAAAACAGTTTATTATAAAAATTGAACAGTAAATAAATCACAGTTTATCTCAAACTGAAACAATGCAGTATGTCATCAAAGTGGATCAACTGCTCAAAATCAAAATATAATAGCCACACAGGCAATATGGATTGGATAATCAACACAAATAAACACTATTGCCCCCTGATCAGGTTCAAAAGTAATAGGACCCCTTTATAGCTCATCGGTACATTTCTATACCCACAGATATAACAAGGATTTCTCAATATAGGTACCAAAATAGGCAAGTAATGTTAGCCTATAGGAAGATGGATTGGTTACCATATCCTCCTTAACACCGCTGGACTCTTATCACCGAGCCTCTTACGCTAAAATTTCAATCCAATAGAGCAACCCTAAATAAAATAAGGTATGCTTAATTTCAAATACAGACCATATCCTCGTTATTTACTACGATAACATTGGATATGTTGTGTTTATTATAATCAACTTCCAATATTTAGAGTACGAATAACAAGTAACTCTAATGCACAGAATAAAACAGGAATCATAAATAGCTCTGAACAATAACTATTTATTATGATATGAATAATTGAAACAGTAAAACAAAAGTGTTTAAGAGGATCAAAGAAGAAATACTTGCCTGATATAGATGCGATCCTAAGCTGGAATGGGTCGACTACACTGCCCGTCTCACGGTACCACCTTTTAATAATTCTTTAATCTGACGCTCCTGCTGTTGCTACGAGTCTGAACTATTAATACCGAGTCCACGTGTCTACCTCTATAGTCAAATATAATACGGTATTTTAGTCCTTGAAGTACCTAGTTGTATTCTACGAGCAATTATAACTTAACTATACTTATATACTTATTTCAGACATATTCCTATTAACAAGAAAACTCACATCAAACCTAACAAACCAATAAATAAAATATAAACTCAATTATTAACTAATTCTCAAACAACCAGTTAACCCTCGAGACTTGATTATAAAACAACTTTTAATCCTCGAGACGCGGATATAAATAAAAAATTAATCATCAAGACTCGAATATAATTAAACAATTAATCTTCGAGACTCGCATATAAATAAACAATTAATCCTCGAGACTCAAATATAAATAAATATTTAATCCTCGAGACTTGAATATAAATAAATAATTAATCCTCGAACAAAAAGGACTAAAAACTAACAATTCTAATTCATACATTAAAACTTATAACGTCTACCCTCGATGACATTATCAAATTAAACACTTAAACATAACATTAAACTTTTTTTTTAATATTTAACTAATTAATATTTTTAATCAAATAATACTTAAAACTTAAAATAAATATTTTATTATAAGAAATTTTTCGAAATAAAGGCTTTGTAAAATGAACTTTTCGCGGGGTTACAACCCCTCCAAATCAACACAATCCAACTATATTAAAATAAATTTAATAAATATAAAATAAATTGTACGTACACACGTAAACTCGTTGAAAATGACGAACACAACCATGGAAATCACAAATCCGGACAACATCGAACTTTCTGGTGAATAAAAATAATTCCCAAAAATTTTGAAATTAATATATGTCCACTAGCATGCTACGATATATACATNGCAAGTAATGTTAGCCTATAGGAAGATGGATTGGTTACCATATCCTCCTTAACACCGCTGGACTCTTATCACCGAGCCTCTTACGCTAAAATTTCAATCCAATAGAGCAACCCTAAATAAAATAAGGTATGCTTAATTTCAAATACAGACCATATCCTCGTTATTTACTACGATAACATTGGATATGTTGTGTTTATTATAATCAACTTCCAATATTTAGAGTACGAATAACAAGTAACTCTANCAAAATCCTTACCATATATTAAATTATGGCCATCCAAAGAGCTTTTTCAGTGCCCGAAAAATATGCTCCAAAAAATATGAAATTAATACTCATGCATATACACGTGCTGCAATGCCTCCTAGCTTGATCACCATCTTCAGGTCACCTTTCTATACTCCAAAATAAATTAAAAATGAAAATCTGCCCAGAAAATAATCTTCTCAAAACTTATCCAAAATTATACATATGCGTAGGCTTTAAAACGCTGATCATTTATATATATAGACATCGAATATTGGAAACTTTGTTTGTAAGTAATGAATTTTTAAAACTTTAAATATAATATTTAACGTACCGNTGAAACAGTAAAACAAAAGTGTTTAAGAGGATCAAAGAAGAAATACTTGCCTGATATAGATGCGATCCTAAGCTGGAATGGGTCGACTACACTGCCCGTCTCACGGTACCACCTTTTAATAATTCTTTAATCTGACGCTCCTGCTGTTGCTACGAGTCTGAACTATTAATACCGAGTCCACGTGTCTACCTCTATAGTCAAATATAATACGGTATTTTAGTCCTTGAAGTACCTAGTTGTATTCTACGAGCAATTATAACTTAACTATACTTATATACTTATTTCAGACATATTCCTATTAACAAGAAAACTCACATCAAACCTAACAAACCAATAAATAAAATATAAACTCAATTATTAACTAATTCTCAAACAACCAGTTAACCCTCGAGACTTGATTATAAAACAACTTTTAATCCTCGAGACGCGGATATAAATAAAANCACCGAGAGGCAGTAGCACAGAAAGACGGTTCACGTGTGTGTTAAAAAGTAGGAGGGGTGTATGAATTGTTTATGGTGGAAGAGGAAAATTGTAAAAAAAGAGACAGAGTAGAGAGGGGGTGGAAAATCTGGTACAGGGGAAATAAGAGGGGCGGCTGGGTAGAATAGGAGGGTGGGTCTGAAGGGGGGTGCGGGTAGATTTAGGTTTTATATAATTTTTTTTACTTTTATAAAATATATAAAACATATATCGTAAAATCATTTTAATATCACTTTTAATCTCTAAATAATTTTAAATAATCCCAAAAATCTATAAAAATATTTTAGGGAAAAAATATAAATTTTATTATTTTTAAAACTAATTAAAAATAATAACTTTTCAAAATATTCGAATATTCCTAATATTTAAAAATATAAAAATAATAAATTTTGAATATTTAAATAATTTACTCAAATAAAATTTTCACCCGAAGAAAAATACCGACTCGAGATACTAACCCGATCAGTAAAATAATATAAAAATTTTAAACCAAACTCAGTCCCACTGGACTGAAAATAATAATAAAAATATGGAAATGCATCCAAATGGAATAAAATATAAAAATTTTATTCCTCCTCTTTTGAGAAAAATAAATAAAATATTTAAATAATAAAAATAAATTTTGAAAAATATCCGGGTTGTTACATTCTACCCTCTTTATAAGGATTCCGTCCTCGGAATCATCTGAGAAAAACACTAGGGTTCTATTTGCTAATCTTTCGATTCCCGATACCTAAGTTGGCATTTCAACTTAATGATTACTCCACAACATTCTCGACAATACTAAATAATTAATCCTTGACACTCGTTCTCTTTGGTCTAAAATTTCTACTGGTTTCTCTATATAGGACAAATCTGGTCGTACCACCACATATTTACGCTCTATCATGAGCCTACCAATTGGGATTAGCCGTTCTTCAACTTGATACGGGAAACATATTACGGGCATTTTACAAATCCAGTGATTGTGTCAATTCGTATGTAACTTCTCCCAAAATCTCGAATTAGATCAATAGCCCTATCGCGGCTTTAAATTCTTGTCAGCAAAGTCAATTCATTCTGACCTAGTAGGCTTACCTTGAAAACTTTTAGAGATAACAAGAGTCATAGAACTTTGAAGAGGAAATATTTCATGTCAAAGAAAGTGTCACAAAATTTGAGTTTATAAGATTTTGAGTTTTAAAGTAAACCTCATTTGAAATGTAAAAATAACTGAGTGACCAATATGGTCAAAAGAACTTAATGTTGTGTGCCTTAGTTAAGACACTTACAAGTAAATGTTATTAGCCTTCTTGTAATGCACAACTCACAAGTGATGGCGTCCCATCAAACTTTCTATCACACAGACAGATAGTCCTTGTGTCCCCTATAAATAGGGTTGTTCGCCTCAGTTGAAGTAGAGAAATGAGAAAGGAATTTAAAATCAAATTAATAATTGATGCATCTTGATGAATATTATTTTTGATGCACACCTTAGATTAAAACTGAACAAACTCCAAAAGTGCTATTTTGGAGAAAATAATAACCAGAAAAGAAAATATTGATACATAACGAGTAAGTGGGGAAATATATTCTTTATCAAAAATATTTTTAGGAAAAGGGTCAAAATAAATAACTGATGTGAAAGTAATCAAAATATTTTCCAAATGAGAAAGGTATTGCCAAGGTCTTTACCGATGTCTTCTTTGTCGGCTCCTCAGATGGACCATCGTTCGATTCCAAACTCTTCTTCTTCACGTCTTAAAGTTATTGATACCCTACTTAGTCGTTGATTTATAATAGTCTTTGAAGACTCCACAATAGATACAATCGCAAGGAATTCTATCCAGCTCATCACAACCGTCTCAAACAAGCGTTCAAATCTTAACTTATTCATTGATACTATATACAATAGTCCAATACGAACTCTATAGCGACAACATGATCCAAATCCTTTGATAAAGGTGGTAACTCAACTAGCTCAAGTACATGAATAGACTAAGGTGCCATATCCGGTATCAGCTCGGGTACTGCAACTGATCTCGGCTACAACCAGGTACATAATATTACCACACAACTCCCATCATAGGCTTAAAACTAAAATTAAACATAATCTAACTCATGTGAACATAAACCTATCTCAAATGAATATAAACCTATCTCATGTGATCTACCAAATCTTTCATGGGCTATATCTTTGCTTATTTCAGTGACTACCAACCTGTAGCTCTGATACCAACTGTGACGCCCTCAAAATCCCGGGGTCTGGATCTGGGGGTCACCAACCAATCAATAATAAAATATAATAAAATAATGAACCAGAGGCGCACTGGCCCCGCCAACAATTAAGGATCGCAAACAGGTTATAATATGAAATTAAGCAGCTGAAACTAAAAGTAAATCCAAATTACTTTATTACACACCAGAAACTAAATCCAAAACTCAAATCCATAAGTTTACATAAGTTTTAAGTCTAAATTCATTTTATTACACATCATATCTACAACAAAACTGTAAACAACTAAATACTTGGAAAGTTCGAGAAGCGAGCCGCCCTAACACCTGAGGCTCTCTATGCCCGCTTGAGCTACCGCTGTGACTCATACTGGATATCTGGCAGAATTTTATAAAAAGCAAGAGTGAGCCAAAGAAATTCTCAGCAAGTATATGAACAATTGAAATTAAATCAAGATATGAGATCTGTATAGAGAATGGAATATAAAACAGTTTATTATAAAAACTAAACAGTAAATAAATCACAGTTTATCTCAAACTGAAACAATGCAGTATGTCATCAAAGTGGATCAGCTGCTCAAAATCAAAATATAATAGCCACACAGGCAATATGGATTGGATAATCAACACAAATAAACACTATTGTCCCCTTATCAGGTTCAAAAGCAATAGGACCCCTTTATAGCTCATAGGTACATTTCTATACCCATAGATATAACAAGGATTTCTCAATATAGGTACCAAAATAGGCAAGTAATGTTAGCCTGTAGGAAGATGGATTTGTTACCATATCCTCCTCAACACCGCTGGACTCTTATCACTGAGCCTCTTACGCTAAAATTCCAATCCAATAGGGCAACCCCAAATAAAATAAGGTATGCTTAGTTTCAAATACAGACCATATCCTCGTTAACGTGCTGCAATGCCTCCTATCTTGATCACCATCTTTAGGTCACCTTTCTATACTTCAAAATAAATTAAAAATGAAAATCTGCCCAGAAAATAATCTTCTCAAAACTTATCCAAAATTATACATATGCGTAGGTCTTAAAGCACTGATCATTTATATATATAGACATCGAATATTGGATACTTTGTTTGTAAGTAATGAATTTTTAAAACTTTAAATATAATATTTAACATACAATAAAAACAGTCGATAAAGGCAAAATAGAGAGCACCGAGAGGCAGTAGCACAGAAAGACGGTTCACGTGTGTGTTAAAAAGTAGGAGGGGTGTATGAATTGTTTACGGTGGAAGAGGAAAATTGTAAAAAAAGAGACAGAGCAGAGAGGGGGTGGAAAATCTGGTACTGGGGAAATAAGAGGGGCGGCTGGGTAGAATAGGAGGGTGGGTGTGAAGGGGGGTACGGGTAGATTTAGGTTTTATATAATTTTTTTTTACTTTTATAAAATATATAAAACATATATCGTAAAATCATCTTAATATCACTTTTAATCTCTAAATAACTTTAAATAACCCCAAAAATCTGTAAAAATATTTTAGGGGAAAAATATAAATTTTATTATTTTTAAAACTAATTAAAAATAACAACTTTTCAAAATATTCGAATTTTCCGAATATTTAAAAATATAAAATACTAAATTTTGAATATTTAAATAATTTACTCAAATAAAATTTACACCCGAAGAAAAATACCGACTCGAGATACTAACCCGGTCAGTAAAATAATATAAAAATTTTAAACCGAACTCAGCCCTACTGAACTGAAAATAATAATAAAAATATGGAAATGCATCCAAATGGAATAAAATATTAAAATTTTATTGCTCCTCTTTTGGGAAAAACAAATAAAATATTTAAATATTAAAAATAAATTTTGAAAAATATCCGGGTTGTTACACTCAGTGGCTATAAGACAAGATCAATGGATTGAAAACATACAATCTCTAACACATATCATAGGACCACATACATTCAAACAGATACAATTTCATCTACTAAACCCTTGAAAAGAAAAGCTTTATCAACTAAAGAGGGTGAGAGAGTAAGTGCCTCTAGTGCACTAGAAAAGAGAAGTATCTATGAGTGTTCCAGCAGCTCTGCCTCTAGTTAGAATATGAAATTGAAACCAAGGCAACTGCTAACTAATTTATATCCTCCCAGAAGGGTATAGATTTGCAAATGGCAAAACTGTTACTAGGTTCGTCATCTCAACATGATGAGTCTATTGAATTCGGCCTGTCAGCCAAGGACATTTATAAAGAGTCAACTTCATCTAGACACATTCAAACAGTACAAACCATAAATGTATATATTCAAATGCACTATAAGGATTGTCACACACTAAGGATGAATTGACATAAACAATTATTCTAAACTTCTATATCAAGAAAGGAAGGATGATTGATGATTCTGACTGAATCAACATGCCTTCACAGGCGTCAGGAGGAAATTTGGATCATTTGCTATATTATAGATCCTTGTCTCCCTCCCTAGATGGAACATATCTGGATTCCAAATGGAATATATCATCTTAGATGATCAGCAACTCATTGAATATATTCCTGAAGCAATTCAGTTTTCAAAGTCAAATATTTTAATGGATTCAATTGAGAACGAGGATTTACAAAACCCCATTGCACCACCAATGACTTTTCTTGAAGGGGCTATGGTGATCTTTCTTGCAGGTATAAAAGATTGTGTCATCCGTACTAAGAGAGAAATAGTGTTGTGAGAAGAGTGTAAAACACAATTGTGAAAGAGTGAAAATATATATTCTATGAGTGAAACACTTAGAGAGTATATGAGCAAAACACTTGTCAGAAACACAAAGTAAAATCACACACTAGCACACTTACCAAATCTCATTCCTAATTCCCTATTACAGATTTCTAATGTTACTCAACTAAGGGGGAGGAAATTTTTTCTGACGAGGATTACTCAACTAAGGGGGAGAAGTTTGAACAAGATCCAAATGGGAGAACTGTTCAACAAGAGATCCTAAGGGGAGAATTATTGAACAAGATCCAAATAAGGGGAGAATTATTGAACAAGAAAAGGGGGTATATAACAACATACTTGGATTGGATAGAACTAATGATTATTTATTAGTTCTTCTATTCCATTTGATTTTAGAAGATTATAGTATATAGGGTGAACCAGATTTTCTAAAATGCATAATATGTTATAGTTTGCATTTTTTATATCTGCGATGGTTTAATGCTTTATGTATGCCATGTCTATTGTTACCTCTATTAAATTGGTTGATGAATTCACCTTGGGAGAGAAGTGAAGACAGAAGTTGGAGAAATTGAGGAGAGATGGTAAGAAGAGAAAAAGACTTCATCCTTGCCATCCTAAGGGGGAGTAGTGATGAGTATGAGAAATGAAGATAATACTACTTGTATAATATGTTCAGTGCTAGAGGAACAAACATATATCATTTCAATTTCTCAAGAAATCTGGAAATGCAGAATCTGATCCAGAGAAACCAGCAACTGAGGATCTACCAATGACACCTGATCTCTAGAAGAAGGTGAAGTTGATACTTCTGAAGCTGGTAATGATAGGTAAGTCAAGATAAAACTTTGTTAAATATGTTCAGTTTAGAGGAACATTTATCTTATATTTCTCTTTCATAATTGAAATCTGGAAATGTATTATATGATCTAGAAAATAATTTATTATTTACAGTTCTTAAATGTCGTGTTATTTTCTTAGTTGTTAGTTGAGTTATCCTCTAGAAATTTGTGTGTTAAATGTTTAACAACAAATAGGGGGAGATTAAAAGTCATAAGACTTGTCTTATTTGTAATAAGTAGATTGCAACTCAACTCAGATAAGAAAGCGTAGTAAATAATAAATATTGAATATAGAGGAAGAACAAACAAAAGCCAAGACAGGACAAGACAAGACACAAAGATCACTACAGCAGAAATGAGAATCAACATTGTAATTAGTCATCCATGAACCAGACCAGTGCACAGGGTGTCAACAATGTCAGTGAAGATTCTTCATCAAAACTTTCAAGTGGTTAGAAAGGTTATTGTTGAAGAATAGCTACATCAACAATAGTCCTACAGTCAAGACTTTAATTTAATTCTCTATTAATTAATTAAATCAATTAGTTAATTTAATTAGTAAACTAATTCACTTAGAATTAATTTATTTCTTAAATTAATTAAAGGATTAATTAATTTAGAATTATTTTAGAATGAAGAAGACAGAAGCTGAAAGCTCAAAGAGATACAAGTTTGTTTGGAATGCAGTGTACAAGAGTTAGAATCCAAGATTGAATATTTGACTGGGTACATGCAATGGTGAAAAGAAGTATTGTCTAGTTTAAAGAGTCAGATTATTTCAGTAACATAGGTACTTCTAATTGCAACAGTAGATACAGCTAAACATGTCTGACGGTACTGACTTGAAGAAAAGACGGAAAAAGAATTGACACGGAAGAATTGCAAAGTCATATATTCTTAAAAGTGGAACCCCGGTTGGAATTGATTTATCATTTCCAAGTCAAAATGAGTTCAGTTCTAGACGTTCAGGAGACCGCAGCTTAAAGCATAAAGATGTATTTTTATTAATAAATATTTTATTTTTTTAGTAAATTATATTTATAAATATCTAAATAATATTAGATATTTATTTTTATAATTTCTGAAAGAAATTTATTATTTATTAATCAAAGATTATAAGTTGTGCGGGTCTAAAAATATTTCTACGGAGCCTATCCACTAAAAGACGAAATAGGCCCCTTGCCTTTTCAAATTGGAAGTGTCAGGTGATTTATGTTAATTGAACCAATCGAAGATTTCCATGTGTCCAAAGTTAGGCAAAGAAAAAGTCTTACCGAGCATATTCAAATGTCTTATCGAAGCTTAATTAAAAAGTCTTACCGAGTAATTCAAAAGTCTTATCGAATTAATTCAATAAGACCTTTTAAAAGTCTTACCGAATTAATTTAATAAGACCTTTTAAAAAGTCTTACCGAGCAGTTTTTAAAAAGTCTTACCGAATTTTAAAGTGAAAAAAGTCTTGTTGGGCCTTAGAAAAAAAGTCTTACCGAGTTTTTAAAAGTCTTACCGAGTTTTAAAAGTCTTGCCCAACTTATTTAAAAAGTCTTGAAGGCTAAATTATAAAGTCTTTTAATTTTTTAAATAAGTTTTATTCAAATGTCTTGCCACCTTTCACCTTTATAAATATGAGGTATTTGGTTTCATTTTTCAGTAGTAGAAAAACTTTCATTTTCAGCAATTTGTCTGCAAAGCTATATTTACAGACTTTCTGTGCTAGTTTGATTTTAATTGCTTAAGTAAAATAATTCATGTCAAATTTGTTCTAGGAATTAATGTTTATTCTACCGAATATTATAAATGAAGGGTTTCGAGGCACAAACGCAGCGGAATAAACGCAAAAATAAATCAAAATAGCGAAACCCTCCGCAGGATCCATGCGAAAACAAAAGATTTAATTCAGAGATAAAGAATAAATACCTTTAGAAGCTTTAACAGTTCATTAATGGAAGATTAATGGAGGTCCAAAGCTTGTTTAATCACCACGTATCCCGCTCTCGCGATCTACGCTCTACGGTATCCACACGAACACTTTTCATGAAGGATTGATGTGTACTAGCACCCGAAAACTTCTTCTCTCTCTATCTTCCTCCTCTCTCAGAGCGGCTAGGGTTTTTGTAAAATCTCTAT
>QRFB01001971.1:2475-25062 GCA_008931105.1 Oenanthe javanica | reverse complement strand
AATCATCACATGATTATACATCATATGAATATCATATATTCATAATATATAAAAACATATACATATTTTATCAATACAAAATCATGATAGATCGCATACATGCTTACATATCGCAAACTATTAAGCACATAACCGAATTAAAACGTTTCGCAAGTAGCTCTGATGCCATTGAAAGGTTTCGAGGCACAAATGCAGTGGAATAAACGTAAAAATAAATCAAAATAGCGAAACCCTCCGCAGGATCCATGCGAAAACAAAAGATTTAATTCGGAGATAAAGAATAAATACCTTTAGAAGCTTTAACAGTTCATTAATGGAAGATTAATGGAGGTCCAAAGCTTGTTTAATCACCACGTATCCCGCTCTCGCGATCTACGCTCTACGGTATCCACACGAACACTTTTCATGAAGGATTGATGTGTACTAGCACCCGAAAACTTCTTCTCTCTCTATCTTCCTCCTCTCTCAGAGCGGCTAGGGTTTTTGTAAAATCTCTATTTTATTAAATCAGCCCATAAAGAGATTATATAGAGAGAGGAATAAGTTTTCTAATTATAATCCAATTATAATTAATACTAATCCAAAATTCTAAATTATTTAATTAAGTCTCACTTAATTAATTAATTATTAATTTTGGAATTAGTTTAAGTAATTCATTTATTCTATTTATATAATTAATTAAGTCATACTTAATTAATATCATAAATAAAATAAATTACTTATTTAATTTAAATTCATAATTTAAATTATTTCTCCTTCAAGCGTTCTTTGTGTGTGACCCTGTAGGTTATTATTACGTTGGCAACAATTTTAATATCTAATTAAAATTGTAAACAATGAGCGGCATCTAGTAATACATCATTGCTACCCAAGTAATAATAATAAATCGGTGATTCGATTAAGCCTTTCGTGAATAATGTTCCATGTAATATAATCCCTTTAATCTTGATATTATAGATTAAACTCAAGGCATGTCTCGTGTCATCCTCTTCATAATTTAATCTTTATTTTCTTGATCGATGAGTAGACTATTAAAATCAAATCAACATTTGAGCACGGCCGTGCATTTCATAGTCTCACTCAAACAAGAGGCCAATAATATCACTCCTAAAATTAGGAGGATTAAATCTCATCTAGATCATTCATATTTCTCATACGATTCATAATTTAGCTAATGTCCACTTTTATCATCACCCGGTCAAAGGTAACTTTTAATGTAATCAAAGTATATTAATTCTCGTATAGAAATATAATGATTTCAGGTCTAAGGATCATTACACCATTATCACAGTGAGAATTACTTATGACACTTACTTAACATGTAGAATCTCACGGCGGGTCATTCCAGTGCCATGCATTGATACATGCACTTATGTTCTTGACTTTAGTATCCCCATACCTATGACCAATGAGATGTGGTCATCTGTCAAGAAACATACTAGTCTTTGTGCATTATTATTGTCCTTAAATAATAATACTCGACTAG
This sequence comes from Oenanthe javanica, assembly GCA_008931105.1. NCBI lineage: Eukaryota > Viridiplantae > Streptophyta > Magnoliopsida > Apiales > Apiaceae > Oenanthe > Oenanthe javanica. The sequence continues at coordinate 23,576 of QRFB01001971.1, read as the reverse complement.
GGAATTTTAGGAATAAGATACTATTCATATAATCTCATTTTTAAGTCACATACTTAAAGATATATAATACGTATCAAAATTCGAAGGACATTTATTATGCTTTCAAATTATTACGCAGTAAATAAAATATAATAAATAAATAATAAATAATAATCAATAAAACATAATCCTTAATAATAAATATTTTCCTTAAAATATAAAAAGTATTGTCTCTAGAGCATAATTACTAACAGTAAAACCCTTTCAAGTTTAATATACGTATTTAACTTGAATCTTGTTTACTTACTTGCTAATTTCTAAATCTTAAATGTTTAATCATGAAAATAGAAAGCTAGTAAGTCAGCCTCCCAAACACTACAAGGACTCGAACCCTCAGCTAAGGCAATAATTTAATTCTGCAAATTCTGAAAAGAATTTTAAATTATTGTCAGTATCGCATTCAACCCCCCTTATACGATACTTCCAGGACCCAACATTTATCAATATATTTATCGCATGCCACGTGTTATGTTCAGAACTTCTAATTGATTTTAACTTATCCTCCTCCATTCATATAAATATCCATAACTAAAATATTTCTTTATAATATGTTGTGTGAGAAATTTGGTACAACACTATGGAGGTCCTTTACTGGAATAGCGTAAGAAAAGTGATGAAAATCAGTTAAGAAATAGCTTCCTAACCGAGTTTCTATGAAAGATGGATGGTAGTTTTTATGATGATGGGACTGCGCTAGCTAAGATCCAAGGCACCACCGTATAACCACTGGATTATACAATTTAAGTACCTCAGAATATCAAAAGATACTCGAGTTTTCTAGTGCTCTCCTCCTCTCTAAGTATTTCTGAACCCTTTGCTAGTTGCCTACATACCCTATTTATAGGGATCAAATCCATATATAGTTCTTGGTTGTTGTGACTCTTGTTCATGAGTGATCAGTAGTTATTTGATAAGCTTTTCCCTCTGTTTTGATGTATATCTCGAAATATTTGAGCTACAAGGAGAGTCTATGCCGGTTATGACTCCTTGAAAGCTCCTATCTCTTGTATAATCGGTTGAATGTAGGAATAAATGCATTTTCCTTGTAATTATCCTCAATTAGATTAGAATAATGTGCTAATTATCTTCCATAATCGTGGAGAGATTATCTCCTAAAAATCAGGTGAAACAGTCCATGTAAAACTATCCTTCCAAATGGTACCAGGTAGCTGCCCTGGAAGCCAACTTCTGGAACCTGTCCCATGGAACCTGAAACCTATTCCCTGGAAACAATAACATGGCTGGACGTCCCAGATTAATTCCAAACTTTATTAGACTCCCAGAACCTCTCCAAAATAGTTTCTAGCCTCGATATATTGGAAGCTCCTTGGGCAGTGGTACATCTGTCTTACTAGGACCTTTTCTCCTAGTGGTTCTTCACCCTTGGATGGACCCTTCACCTTCTGCACCTCTTTAGAAGCCTCCATGGCTCACTCGACCCTTCTGAAACCTCTATAACTCTTAACAATCTACCATGGAACCTCCTTACTACCCCTCATTCTGTTCTGGACCCTCTTTAAAGGATTAGTTAATTAGTGGATTGAACCACTAACAACCTATGGGCCCAAATCCATCCCATGCGACACTTTTGGCGCAACAATTACCCCCGATTCCTTGTACCCATTGAATGCAGAAGGAACCAACCCTAAAATAGAAGTTCAATCCTATCACATATACATACTATAAACTTTTGCACAACTTTCATAAATTATTTCTAAGCTTACATGGGCTAACCCGGCGTAAGAAACAAGAAATAACCAACATCAGCACTAATACAATAATTCATATCGTAAATAAATCACCATAACCTGCTTAATATCAATGAATCTTGAATTCTAGAAATTACCTCGAGTTGTACTAGACAACAGCCTCAAGGACCTTTAAGTGAAACCTTACTTGCACTATACCTGAATTGCAGCACAAGTTCCACACTTTATCCACCTTCCTAGCCTTATCCAATCAGCCGAGTATTTTAAATTTTAAATATAAACGCCAGCCTGAAACTCTTGGGTTTCCTTATCCATCCAATCCGTTTCAATATAACTTGAAAGTTGTGCACATATACCTAGCCTTATTAATAGGTACCTTGGTTCCCGCATTTGCATGAGCCATGACTCTTCACGCCTCTCGCACCTCCAATCACAGATTGCCACCTGTCCTGCATATCTCCCATTAACTGCAACCATTCCTCACCTATATATACATACACGTAAACCCTTGTTCACTTTTACTCTTCCACATCTCTTCAAAAATCCCAATTCGTCTGCGTCTCTTCATCTGTCAAGCTTTGTCGAGAGTCTATTACAACTCGAGCTTCCAACATCAACACCTATCCTCTTTTTGTCACCACTATCTAAGGTAAGCTCCTTTAATCTTATACTAAACCAACCCCATTCATGCCAACACACACTACCACCTTACATTCATGCTTTATTTTATCATATCACACCTCCTTCTTTTCACGTTTCTCGAATACATGCTTTCAATCCCACGTCCATCTGCACACAACACTGCTGTATTTGTTGAAACTGAGGCATTTATGTGATGCATAATCCTCCATCTGTTGTCCCAAAACTTCTATGCACTACTCATAATTGTCTCATGCTTCTCATTGCACATACTGCATATCTTGCTCACATATTACTCACAACTTTTCTAGGGCACATCGCATGTCACACACTTGAAGCACTTAGTAATTAACTGGAATAACACCCGTTGCATCTCACTTAATTCAAGCCTGTTGAGCCTCCCCTAATTGGAAAGTGTCTACATATATGGAGATGTGAACAAGACTGTGAAAACACATAGTCTGGAACTTGTTTGGCATTAGGTCCCATAAACCTCATTGTGTGTCATCTCTAGGTCCACCCATACTCAGCCCATGCCTACAACCAAAATTATGTTGTTAGCATTAAAACTTATTAGAGCCTTTGGATCTCATCCTCTGCTTTCTCAAAATCTTCTTTATCAAGACCCAAGTCACTTTTTCTTCTAGAACAGATGTCGAACCCTACAATTTCAGCAGGTTCCTCTACCCCTTCAGCTACCTATGTTTCATCTCAAGAAAAGACATCTAATATAGGATTTTTTCTTTCAGAGGTTTCACAGTCAGTTAGTGGCCGAGCCAGGTCAATGATGGTGGTTCTAGATACCACTGCTGCCACCATTTCCCTGAAAATACCTAGCCCTCTTGTGGACCCTTCAGACCCCCTTACAATCAATACCACTCCTATAGATCTCTTCTTATCATCTGAAGGTGGAGATGAGAAGGTTTCAAGCCCTCAAGACTTGTTTTCTTTAGACTTTGAAACATCATTCCTCAATGAGTCTGAGCAACCATTCTTTTATAACACCGGAGCCTCCTCTGATGAGGTAGAAGTCAGGCAGATGGTGATAGAAAGGGAGCCTTCAAAAAATATAGGTGCCAAGCCTGCCTGTGAGGAAATGAACTCTGCCATGACTGATGCCAAGTTGGAGAAGCTCTTGGAGACCAGTAACTCATGGTGTAAGATGGTGGTGCCTCAAACTGGTGAGAGGTGCCACAAGTTTCAGAACATGGGTCTTGATAGGCCGGTACCTGAGGCTGTGGTTTCTACAACCTTCTTCAAATTGGGCCCATCAATGCCCATGCACCCTTTCCTTATTGAGATGTTAGAATTTTATGATATATCCCCTATGCAATTGACCCCTAATTCCTATAGAATGTTAATGTGCATGTGCATCCTATATGCTAACCAATACCAGGAACCTCTCACAGCTCCTAAGTTAGGTTATTTCTACCAATTGAAAGAGATTAGTAGAAATATTGGCTACTTTTACCTGACTGCCTGGGGGTTCACCATGGCAAGTGCATCAGAGCAATAAAAAGGGCATGTATGACTGGGTAGAGCAGTTTTTATACTTCTGTGACTGTCTTGTCCTTAGGAAAAACTTCAATGTTTCCCCAAGTGTTAGGTCCCGAAGTATCGTAGAAGGAGGGTTAAATACGATACTCATAATAATTTAAATTCTTTTCTAAATTTACGGATAAATAAATTATTGCTTCAGAGTGGGTTTGGTTATTTGTAGTGATTAGGAGAGCTGCTTATTAATTTTTTTTGTGTCTGGATAAATTAATTTGGTTTAAAAAAATTAGCATGTAATTAAATGAGACAAATTTCTGGGAATATATCTTTCGTATATGCTAAACCCAGTTAAAAATATAACTGGTTTCCAAAGAACAAATTAGTTCTTTGCTACTAACACAAAAATATAAGGCTCAGTTCTTTTACAAATATATTTAAATTAGTACAAGGAAAAACTGAGTCGGTAGGGAGTGATAGCTAGGAGCCCTGAGCATTTTTCATTAAAGAACCGGGTCCTAATATCTGATAGGGAGCAAAGTATAAATGTGTATAAATTATATCTCTTGCTCCGGCCATGACAGTAGCTCTCTACATTTTTGTGTCAAAGAAGACGACTCTTAAATGAGTGTCTTCTTTCTCTTATCTGTGTAGTCTTTAATTCAATAAAGTAGGTTGCTGCAATTTGGTTGGTTGAGGGTTAAGTGGCGCCAATTATATAAGTTGTGCCTCATAGAGTGCATCCCCTATGTAGCTTCAAGTGGCGTCATTTACATGTTTTCTAAGTTGCACCTGAGATCAAGTGGCTCCTTACACAAGTGATATACAGGGGAGATGCAACATAAAAATGTAGTATAATATTAACCAAGTCAAGTGACCCCACTTCAACATTTTTGTTACGCCAAGGAATAAGTTGCACCTATAAAACTATGTTGCGCCTGATATTTTTGTGGTGCTTATAATCTTTGTTGCACTATAACTTTTTTATGGCGCTTGAATTCATTCATGGTCAGTGAAATTTGATCACAACACTTTGACCTTCTTCTCGTTCCTTGACTGAAGTTTACCAACTTCCATTTCTTATACCAAAGTCTTGTCACATTACACTCTGTACCTTGAGCTATTTCCGTTCTTCGACTGTAGTTCAGAAACTTTCACTTTTCATACAAAGGTTGTCACACTTTACACTCTGCACCATTTGGGTGTTTAGCTGTTTGGTTGTAGTCTCTACAAATCACTTTTCGTACCTTAATGAATAGCCGTTCTTTTCAAGTATGTTCTTCAACTTAACAATTCTTCTATAGATAATACTCAGATTCCTTTCATAAACCGCTGATGCCAAGTGCAACTGGTCTGGTTCACAGATGACTAATTTTGATCCATGTCTTCGTATTATAGCCTTACATACATTGTTAAGTTTGCAGCAACTTCATTGCTTCGAACACTGACTATCAATAAATATAGTACTTTCATTGGAATCTTTTCTGGTACTTAGACAACGTCTCCATTACTACCACAATCTTGAATACTTCATTCTCTGTTTTTCACTGACGCTTGAACATATAACTGAAGTTCTTTCAGTGAATATAACTTCGAGACTGCAGTTGTCTTCTTTAACCTTTGTATTTACCTTGTCTTCAATCCTTCTAGATTCATATGCTTCGAACACTTTCTATCTTGAATCAATGCCTTTATACTGAAATCTTCTAGTGGCACTTCTATACTGAATCTTCAACACTTCTGAAACCCTGAAAGTCTTTAAACATTATTCTTCACTGAGGCATGAACATATTAATGAACTTCTTTCAGTGACCTGTAGTAGACTTCAAAACTTCTTTTAATGTCTTGATTCACTGTATTTGCCTTGTCTTCAGTTTTTCCTGATTTCTGTGTTGGCGTAGTATTATTTACCTGTCTTGTTCTAGTGTTGAGTTATCATGATTACTATTCATACAGCTTCGTAATCTCACCAACAATCTCCCCCTATTTGATTGATAAACAGAGCAAACAAACCCATAGAGAGGATAACTCAACTAAATACTGGAAAAAGTATTGGTCCGGGACTTATAGATAATGCTACTGGTTTTTCTGGATCAAATTCTGCATTTCTAGAATTCTTGAGTAACTAAAATGAAAGATGTTTGTTCCTCTAGCACTGAACTGATATTCATGTAGTATCATCTTCATTTCTTCAATGTTTGAGCTTTCTCTACTTCAAAATCCTTCATAGTTTGAACTCTATGACTTATAATAAACAGAGCTTTATAAGAACTAAAATTCTTGGGAACGTCTTCAATAGAACATAAAACATAGCTCAAATAATGTTCTTCCCCTGAGAATATAATTCTTCTTCTCTATCTTCTTTTTCTATTTAGATGATCATTGGAAGTGTCAATTATTTTCTGGACATCCCACTTAGATGATGAATCTTCTATTGACAACTCCTTTCAAGTATAGGATACAGTTTCTTGATTCTTCCAAATTTTGTTGTTTCCCATAAGGATCATGAGATAAGATTTTCTTCTTTTTCTTGTCTGAATTCTCCCCCTAAGGATATTAACTTCTCCCATAAGGATACGAATATAAGACCTTCTCTTTTTTCTGCTTTTTCTTGTATACTAAATTCTCCCCCTTAGTTGAGGAATCCTCCAATGGCCCGTGATCATTCAAATGCCTTGTCTTCTAAAGAAGGTTATCGTCTGTCATTGATTGAAAAAACATAGTAGCTTTTCTTTCAGAAGTAGCAAGTAGCAAGAATAAGTGTTTGGTCTATGGTTTCCTCACTTCTACTACGTTCTGTTAGTATTTACACTAAAGTGTCGAGCACTTTGAAGTATTTCACTATTTCTCTCCCTATCTCTCACTCAAGTGTATCTCTCCCTCACTTTCACTTAAGTATTTCGAATATAGCCTTCTGTACCTGCAAGTGAAATCCATCAATTCATTTATATTCTCAGCACCTGATTCATTAAAATAAACCGAATCACTATCAAGTGGAGAATTGCCTCATAGAGGTGTTCTTGATCTATCATGTATAAGCATTGTCTCAGCACCAGACTCAATAGCATTAGGTAAATCACTGTTTAGTGGAGCCTCACCTCTTTGAAATGGGTTATCCAAAGATTTTAAAATCTATTAGGGAATCCTGCCTTGTTCTATCAAGGAGTTGCCTCACACCTTTTCCGTAATCGGGATGTGGATATTCCTTTTCAGGATCTGGAAATGTTCCTTCCAGGAGGGGCGACGTAGTAGGCAATGTAATGAATGATAATTTAGAGCCTACGTTTCCCTCGTAACCCTGTGACAAGAATTTGTGTAAAATACCCTGCTTGACTCATCCAAAGAATTCTTATCAAGCAGTTGCCTCTCAAGCCTAGATAAATCTGAACAAGAGATCTCCCTTTCGGGAGGTAGAAGATTAACTTCTGGTTGAGGTAGATACATTGGACAATGTAATGTATGGCTAATTAGAGTCCGTATCTCCTCTGAATACCTATACCTCTCGTTGTGCACGCCTTGCAATGTGTTCCTATAATTTATCTGTTTAGGCTTACCATCAGCGTGAGTGCCAGTGGTGTGCTTGACTCATTACAAGATGCTCTGGCTGACGAGTGAATTTCAATGGACTCACCCTGTTGAGAGAATGATTCCAGAGACAGTTTTATTGTCTTTTGAGCTCTGCATCCTTTTGAGAAGATGCAGATTAGCTTATAGTTACCTCATTTATATACTACTTTTCTTCTCTGAAGGTAGAGCTGTTGGTGCACTTCCGACTTCATCCTTATTTACTACATCAAGTAAAGTTTCTCCCTTATCAACCTCTAACTAACATAAGTTCATTATATCTCCAAAGGTTAATATATGGAAGTGGATGAATTAGTGTTTGGTACTATGGCTTGGGTAAGAGAATGATGGGTTTTCAACCTCTTGGCCAACTTCTAAAGCCATTGGGGCTAAATGGATAGAGTCAATCAAGATAAAAAGATAATCATTTTAACATTTCAAAACATATTTTTTATCTCAAAAAGAAGGTAAAATATAATAAGGAATGGTAATGGATTGCATTAAAGCGCTTTTAGTAAAAGAGTTTTGTCAGATCAAAAGATATATCATTTAAGAGCATGATACAAATTTTTTTTTAAGATACTTATCCCATAATAAAATGCGAGAAAGTGTATCAGAGAAGAAAATTTATATCCCTTATGAATTTCTTATAAGGCAAACTTCTCATAATAAAATGCGTGAATTTACACGAAAGAAGAAATTCAACTCTCATACCAAATTATATCTCGATAAAATGACTCTTTTCCATTAAACATTTGCACTGTACGTTTTGAAAACAGTTTTGCAAAACATCCTTATCAGATAGAAGACAATGATTTTCCGACTCATAATACAATTATGATTTACATCATTTTCGTCTGCCTGGTAATATCCCCGTCTTAAAAAGAAAATACATGACAATAAGGGTGGATGCATGCTTAACAATACAGTACAAGGCCTTCAAAGCAACAACCACAATTTAGGTACTATGAATCAATGTGAAACATACATTGAAACAAGTGTTTAAAAATAAATTATTTTACAAGTGATTGGTACGTCGAAGTAAAGACAATTTCTCCAAATAAAATAGCAGTCACAAAGTTTCTACCACTTTAAAAGGAAAAATTAAGAGAAGAAAATGATTTTGAAAATATAGCATTTAAAACCAGCTTTTGAGATAAGATAAAAGATTTAGAGATTTAGAGAAAGATTATCCTCAAGAAAAATTTATTCACACCTTAGGTTTTAAAAATCAAAGTAGGGATGTAAATCAAAAGATTTTCTAAAGAGAAGTTTTGAAAAAGAATTTGTTGTTTTCTTCTTTAAAATTGATAGAAAGTGAATGTATTATAGGATAAAACATTTTGGAAAATAAATAGACAAGAAATTCTTTTTAATACATTCAGGTTTAAAACATTTAGTCAAAGAAAGAAAACTAAAAGTAATACTCATGCAATACTAAACAGTTACCACAGACATGCATATATAAATCGAATAACACATGGAAATTATTTAGTAGAACAATAAGCATTTAGGCATATTTTTATTATTAGTGATTTCAGATAAGCAACAAATATTATCACTAATATTAAACATATCACAATTAATTGCACAGAAATATTCAAAAAATATCATTACTTGATATTTATCAATAATTTCAAAATGCAAGAAATTATACTTTTAATATTTTATCAAATCAAAATTATGAAACTAATAATCATTGAATTGCTTCAATCCATAATTTTAATAAGATAAAATAATTTCGCTAAATACTAAAATATTCATAAGATTGAATATTAGCATCTAACTTCCTATGCTATATCTAATAATCGTCACTCAAGCACATTGTAATTATACTCATAACAATTATTAGTGATATACGTAAACTCGAGAAAATAGTTGAATAGAAATTCACAAGTCCTTTAAATATTGACATTTAATACTTGTGATCATAATTACAACTCCTCGTAAATAAAATGAAATTTTAGAAATATTTTCTAAATATATAAAATATTGAGAATCTTATACACATGACTTAGAAAATACTTCGCCTTCCAATATTAGTGATTTTTTAAATAAACATTAATTACATAGAACATAAATTCTAAATAATATCACTAATACCAAAAGTGTCACAATTATTTGTAATAAAATATTTAAAAATATCAGAGTAAAATATCATAGCAATTAATCAAGATATCATTGACTAATATTTATCAAATATTTAACAAACAAATAATTATGCTGCTAACTTATGCTAGAAAATTTAACTACCACATATGCATATAATATTGTAAGCATGATAATTAAACTAGTAGCAAAAAGCATGAGGTACTGGATTTCAAATAAATTCATAAGTTCTTTAAATATGGAAAATTTAATACTTGTGAACTCATTTAAGAATTTCTTGCAGATGGGATTTCTAACAAATATGCACATAAATAATATCCCAAGTTCATTAACCAACTTAGACAAAATAAATTCATCAAGTTATTTAGAAAAGATCTGCAAGTTATTCTACTAAGGACAACTCTCGAAAGAAATGATACTTAGTGTCCATGAGCTTGTTCCATATGTGGTGTAGAGAATATCCAGCAGAGTTGTTGGAGTTGAAGAAGTTTCCTTGTCCAGAAGATTAAAGCATCACATTCATAGGTTGCTTTAATTTCCGCCTTTGTTGCAACTATGTATTGAGTGCTTCTTCTCATTTCAGCAAGAAATCAACTTCTTCCACGAAATTGACAGCTTCTAGGAATCATTTATCTGTCTTTCTTACAACCTTCATTATATCTATATAGCCAATTAAGTTAAACCTAGTATCTTCAGGGTACCTGATTCTAAGAATTGTTAATCCCTTAAGATATCTAACAATTCATATCTTAGCTATAAGATAAGATTCTCTAGTATCCAATTGGAAACTTGCACATAGGTATTTTGAGAATAAAATATATGTTTTTTATGCACTTGAATAAGTAATGAGCTGATCATACCTCTATAGCTTGTCACTTCAGTTCATATACCTTATTTGCCCTGATCAAGCTTAGTAGTTTGTTGGCAAGAAGTATTGGCAGGTCTAGAATCTTCCAAATTGCGCATCTTCAAAATATCCTTTACTTACTTTAATTGCCATCATTCTTTTGAAATAATTGTAATCCAAAAAGAATTGCAACTCTTCCAATATGCTCATCTTTTACCTATTCTACATTAACTTAACAAAACTCTTGTGCCAAATTTTCATTAGTAAACCCATATATAATATAATCATGGTATACTTACACTAATATTGAATCATGTGTATGCCTTGCATCCTAGAGTGATATATGTATAACGACTCTAATATAAAATTATTTTCGATTAGTATGCAAGTTAGAATGTCCATACCATGTCCTTGACGATTTGCTTGAATCCCTAACTCCATTCATAGAGAGCTTGGGAAGAGAATGATATACAAATTCTAATGATCTGTAACTTTAAAGTCCAGGAAATGTTGTACATCAACATCAACATCTAACTCACCATTCAGGAGTGCACTTGTTAACATTCATCTGATAGATATTCAAGCTTAAATACTCAGCATGTGCTAGGGATATCCTACTGTTAGGTCATCAAATTGTTCAGCCCTAATAGGATCAAGTCTGGTCACTGGTGCTTGCTGTTAGATCTTGAAAGTCTCGAAGATTTTGTTACCATCATCGTCGATACCTTCTGCTTTATAGTAACCTGTAGAAACCAGTTTGATTTTGTCCCTCATAATAATGCCAATAATCATCCAGTTTCTGAAAACCCTTACTGTACCAATTTCAGCTTCGTCTTGTGGTTTGGGTTCCAGCTTCAGTAAATTCTTCTTTTGAACTGATTGAGATCATCTTGCATTGCAATCACTCAATCTGGATCAATTAGTGCTTCTTCAGTATTCTTTGGGATTCCAGATGTTAGGTCCCGAAAAATATATGTTCATTTTGATTAGCACTTCTAGCCTTTACTCAATAGTCCGGTTTACTAAGAACTAGACTCTAGAAATGACTTTGAATTTAAACCTTTTGTCTTGGCAGATATGTTCTTAATGTATTCCTTTGATCTTCATTGTACTGAGTACGACTAGTAGATCTTTCTTTTATTTGCTCCCTCTAAGTTGCTGCTAGGATGCGTTGAAGATCCTTTACCTTTTTCAGTGGATTCTGTTAGAGCTCATGAGTTGTGTAGATTCACTGCCATTTCCACTAATAGGATCTAAATCATCATCATTATCATTGATTCCTTCTGCAACCTCAGTTTCATCGTCAGTATCTGAATTTGACTCTGACTGAATGTCAAACTTTAAAGATTCAGAATTTTCTTCCATTTGAAAGCTCGGGATCTTGGTGTAGTAGGACGAAACATTCAGACTTTCAATCACCTTCTAGTTTTACATCACATATGCCTTGAAAGCTTTCGACTTCAATGAGTAGCCGAGGAAAATTGTTCCATGAACCTTAGCTTTAAACTTGCCAAGATACTCATATAAATCTTCAATAAATATCAATTTCCTCCAAACACACGAAAGAGCTTCAGTGTTTGCTTCTGGTTGGCCATTAAATCATATGATGTCTTTCACGATCTTTGTTGATTAAAGCAGCATGCTGTGTTAATTGCTTCAGCTTCAAAGTACATTTATAAGTGCAGACTTCATTTAGAACTTCATTCGCGAAATTCAGTTCCACTATCTAACTTCAAAGTTCTCACAACTTACTATGCTTCCAACTTGATCTTCCTGATATGATCAATCACCATTTGTGATATATTATCTGTTGAATACACGAACATCACCAACTTGTAATTAGGGTTTTCATCAACCACCACTAAGCATATTTATTCCATGACATAATTTGCTTCAGTGTGATGTTTGCATTGATTTCCAATATGACATACTTCAAAATGTCCTTCTAGATAGAATTCCAAATGAAGCAGTCATCTCACCAATTTCTTCTTTTTTCAAAGAATCCCTTATCTTGTTCATCAAGTGTGAGAGCTTCTTATGCCATAACTAACTCTTTACTGATGAAGCTTTACTGAAAAGTTCACTTCACCTTTGCATATCGAATCCATGTCAGATACGAACAAACTTCCTCACTCTCAGATGAGTGATCTTTCATCTTTCTTGCTTGAAATCAAATACATTTCCTTTTCAATGATTTTCCAGAAAACCCTTGACAAAGAATTCCCTAGTGCCCTGTAGATAGTGCTTAAGTCCTTTGACAAGAAAGATGTTTCCATTGATGATAATTCCAATAACATGATAGCCAAGACCCTTGTACATCCTTTGCTGTCATTTCCAAAGGTTACCGTTGGTTAGAATTTCTCAACCAACTATGATAGTAGAGCTTCAATCTTAATCATATGCCTCGAATAATAAATTTCATGAAATCACATAACTTTTGTCTTTTGTTACATACTCTTCAATCACAAATGATTAAGTTTCTTAGTACTCAACTTCAATTGAGTCCAGATGGGTTAGAGATGTTACTTTCAACAGTGATAACAATAGCTTCAATTTATGCATATTAGAAAAATTAGTACTATCTACTTTAACCATATGTTAAACAGATTTATAGATATTCAATAATTTTCTAAAAGCACATGGAATAGAAGAACTAACAAATTAATTACTAATTCTTTCTAACCCATTTCTGTTGTTGTCTAACATTTTTAACTATCTCTAATTACCTAAATCAGTTTTAGTTTAATCTTTGAATCTACAAGTTTTACTGACTACTTAGATAATTCTTCCATATTTTAATATTCTACTCCTTAACGAGCAATACTTGAAATGATATGACATTTAAATGCAACTATGTGAGTAGGAGCGAATCATATGAAAATAAGTACATAAACAATTATCAAGTCATTCATAATAAGAACAAATATAAAATATCTGATTTATGACCTGTTTGTCTATTTAGCAATTTTCACAACATTAGCAGAGGTATTAAATCACAGAAGATTTAAATCAAGTTCCAGCAAATGTTTAGGGATACACTTAACCATCTAGAATATTCTATCTAATTCTAGATATTCATTTTACTGCATATAAAATCACGTATGAAATGTACTTATTTAAAATCATGAATCCTAGCATGCAATCTTATTCTTAGCAATAAATTAAGCATTTAAGTCCTAAGATGCTAACATGCTATCATGAATATAATAAATTTTAATACATAAAACTTATACAGTTCTGAATTAGATAAAAGTATACTAGTTAGAATGTGTACCTGTGAAGTGCTTAGTGATTCATCTCCATTTTTGGTAATTGATGCCAGATATCCATTTGGTTCATCACTATCACTGATAGAATCAACCTTGCATTTAACTTCATCAACAAATGCTTTCCTTTGCTGCATCCTCACTAATCCTTGAGATTTCTGTTTCAACCTAACATAGTGTCTATCATTTTGTGCTTGTACAGGCTTCTTCAAACGGTGTAGCAAACCCCTGATATTCTCTTTCTATTTTAAATCATCCCTGTTTTGCAACCGCCTCTTGAACTGATCTTGAAAATCTCCTCCATGGAATCTATAGGTAGGGACCTTAGATTTAGAATTGGGATTCCGTCTGAATCTGATATCACTGAACTTCCTGTTGCCCTGCAAGCTTGACTTGCAGTCCATTTCTCAGGTTATTTCAATGTGTAAGATTCACTTATAACACCTTGACCACTACCTTGAGCTACAACATCTTTAATTCAGCTTCTTGGATCATTTTATTTATGTTCTGAGGTTCTTAATCTTGACTTTAATCAAATTTGGTTCATGGGTCACAAATACAGTGGATATGCTAACAACCTGCTTTACCCAATATTATCTTCTTCAGCTCTTGTACTAGTTCATAGGCCTTCAACACATACAGTTCTTCTACAGACATTGTGGTTGTACCCTTATATCCCTGTTGGTTGTAATCTTGTGTTGCAGATGATCTGCAATGTTAGCACGACTTTCTGTAATCTCCCTGTAGAATAAAAAGGCTTGTACTGAGATGTCAGGTAGTCCAGTTTGTTCTCCTTCACTACTTCAACCCCTAGGATTTTTCATCCAAAAATACAACTCAAATCAACCTAAAACTGTACCTAAATTAATTTCTTCTTTTGCAGCTTCTAAAATATTAGTGGGATCCTATGGAGTAAACCTCTGAGGAAATTAATACCACTATTTTTTCAAACTGCTCTAGAATTAACTTCATTGGATAATCTTCAGTCAATTTTAGTTGTCTTCAATACCCAAAAAAATCTTCAACTACAAACCCCTTGAGCACCCTCGAATTAATATTTAAGAAAAATTTAAATTTACAGAATTTTTAATTTTCTTAGAAAATAAATTAATCAACAATAAAAAATATACAATAAATTAATTTTTAAGAATTTCGAATTTTCTTAAAAATTAAAATATCATAAATTAATATTTAAGAAAAATGTAGTTTTCAAGAATTTTAAATTATCTGGAAAAAAATAAATCTAAAATAAAAATTAAATGGTACAAAAATTGGGGTACCAAATAACACTTTGGGAATAAGTGGCGTCAAGTTTTTATGTTGCGCCTGAGTCCTTTTATTGCACTACTTCACCTAATACCTTGTACAGGCGCAACAAAAAGAATAGAGCTTGAATGTGTGTGGCGCCTGCTGTATCTTCTTTGCCAAGTTGCGCTAATCACATTGCAGAGCCTTGTGTAGGCGCAATCAAAACTCACTAGCGCAACATGGCACTTTTCCCATCTTTTTTTTGTTCTTCTGCTTGTACTTGAATTGATTGATTTAGGCACGTGCAAATCACATAATATTCAAGCTAGTCACTTAGTCAACTGCCGAGTTTAAAAAAATGGTCCAAGTTAATAATAAATTTAAATTGTAAACTCTATTTAATTTATAAAATAAATTAAATAAAATTTATAATATAAACTAATAGAATTTTATAAAACAAATTTTATAAAAGTTTATAAAATAAATTTAATATTAAGTTTATAAAATAAACTAATTAAAATTTATAATATAAACTAATAAAAGTTTATAAATAAAATTTTATAAAAAGTAAACTTAATATTAAGTTTATAAAATAAACTAATTAAAATTTATAATATAAACTAATAAAAGTTTATAAAATAAAATTTATAAAATTTTATAAAATAAACTTATTAAAAGTTTATAATTAAACTTATTTAACAAGGCATCTAATCATTCTGAGTCCAAACAGCTTCGACACCATGAGCTTCACTGAGTTGCGGATCCTGATTTGTATTTCAATCAGTCAGCTCTGATACCAATTGTTAGGTCCCGAAGTATGGTAGAAGCGGGGTTGAATACGATACTCACAATAATTTAAATTCTTTTCTGAATTTGCGGATAAATAAATTATTCCTTCAGAGTGAGTTTGACTATTTATAGTGTTTAGTAGAGCTGTTTACTAATTTTCTGTGTGTCTGGATAAATTAATTTGGTTCAAGAAAACTAGCAAGTAATTAAATGAGATAAGTTTTCGGGAATATATCTTTCATATATAAACCCAGAGGGGTGCTACACCCAGTTAAAAATATAATTGGCTTCCAAAGAACAAATTAGTTCTTTGCTACTAACACAAAAATATAAGGCTCAGTTCCTACACAAATATATCTAAATTAGTACAAAGAAAAACTGAGTCCGTAGGGAGTGATATCTAGGAGCCCTGAACGTTTTTTATTAAAGAACCGGGTCCTAATATCTGACCGGGAGCAAGGTATAGATGTGTATAAATTATATCTCTTGCTCAGGCCATGGCAGTAGCTCTCTACATTTTTGTGTTGAAGAAGACGACTCTTGGATGAGTGGCTTCCTTCTCTTATCTGTATAGTCTTTAATTCTATAAAGTAGGCTGTTGCAATTTTATTGGCTGAGGGTTAAGTGGCGCCAATTATGTAAGTTACACCTCATAGAGTGTATCCCCTGTGAACTTCAAATGGCGCCATTTACATGTCTTCTAAGTTGCACCTGAGATCAAGTGGCACCTTACACAAGTGATATACAGGGGAAGCACAACATAAAAATGTAGTATAATTTTAACCAAGTCAAGTGGCCCCACTTCAACATTTTTGTTGCTCCAAGGAATAAGTTGCGCCTTTAAAATTATGTTGCGCCTGATATTTTTGTGGCACTTATAATCTTTGTTACGCTAGAACTTTTTTGTGGCGCTTGAATTCATTCATGGTTAAAGTGAAATTTGATCACTGCACTTTGACCTTCTTCTCATTCCTTGACTGAAGTTTACCAACTTCCATTTCTTGTACCAAAGTCTTGTCACATTACACCCTATACCCTGAGCTATTTTTGTTCTTCGACTGTAGTTCAGAAACTTTCACTTTTCTTACCAAGGTTATGACACTTTGCACCCTGCACCCTTTGAGTTGTTTAGCTGTTTGGCTGTTTGGCTGTATCCTCTACAAATCACTTTTCGTACCTTAATAAATAGTCGTTCTTTTCAAGTACATTCTTCAACTTAACAATTCTTCTATAGATAATACTCAAATTTCTTTCATAAAGCGCTGAAACGTAAAACTGGTCTGGTTCACAGATGACTAACTTTGATCCAGGTCTTCGTATTTTAGCCTTACGTACATTGTTAAGTTTACAGCAACTTCATTGCTTCGAACACTGACTGTCAATAAACACAGTACTTTCACTGGAATCTTTTCTGGTACTTAGAAAACGTCTCCATTATGGCCACAATCTTGAATACTTCATTCTCTGTTCTTCACTGATGCTTGAACATATAACTGAACTTCTTTCAGTGAATATAGCTTCAAGACTACAGTTTTCTTCTTTAACCTTTCTCTTTACCTTGTCTTCAATCCTTTTAGATTCCTATGCTTCGAACACTACCTATCTTCAATCAATGCTTTTACACTAAAATCTTCTAGTGGCACTTCTATACTGAATCTTCAATATTTATGAAACCCTGAAAGTCTTAAACCATTATTCTTCACTGAGGCATGAAAATATTAATGAACTTCTTTCAATGACCTGTAGTAGACTTCAAAACTTCTTCTAATGTCTTGATTCACTGTATTTGCCTTGTCTTCATTTCTTTCTGATTTTTGTGTAGGCTTAGTATTATTTACCTGTCCTGTTTTAGTGTTGAGTTATGACGATTACTATTTATACAGCTTCGTAATCTCACCAACACCAAGTAAGGAACCTCCCTCTTACATCCTTTTTTTCTTTGAGTGTCTTGAACCTAGAACCTCGTTTGACTGATGACCTTCCTTGTTCTTCCATGTTGGGATCCCCAAATAGACCCTATTGGAAGGAGATCCCAAGGAGAGAGCTGATAAAATATTGGCCATGTGTGCCAATTTACAGGATGATGAGAGTTTGTTGATAGAGGCCAACCTAGAAATGTTTGGTTTATGTGCCAAGAAAGGTCCCAGCCTTCAAATTGATGTGGAGGAAGCTGCTGGTGGAACCTTCCATGATGAAGGTTCCACAATCCCCATTACTTAACAAATAGCTTTTTTTCCTTTTTTTATGTCTACGCATAACTTTTTGATTTCTTCATGCCATGATCTTCATGCATACATATTATTGTTCCTGCGTACTCAGCTAATTTCTTCCCCTGGTTGCTTTGTAGATATGACACCTATTTTTCCTTCATTTGTTAAGAAGACTGTGAAGTATGAAGACGTGTTCAAGGATGAGAATGTTGAGATCTCGACACCCCTATTAATGCTACTCCCATCTCCACAACCCATACTCTTCCAAGACACCGCTTCTACTCCTGATCTGTGTTCAGGAAAGAGATCCTGGCTGGCTGTGGTACCTGCTGCCTCTCCTGAGATGTAGGCCTTTACAAGGATGTTGAGGGAGCAGGTCCCAGAAAAGGCTCTGACTGATTGGTCTAAGATGAGGATGAATGAAGTTTCCCAAGCTCTACTAGCCTTTGCTGCTCAAAGTAATTTCTTGCAATTGAGATTTGGTGAGCAGTTGGCAGCAGCAGCTAGAGGTGACCGGAAGCTGAAGGAGGAAGTGAAGGAATTGAAAACCAAGCTCAAGACCTCTGAGGATGATAGGAAAAAGCTGATAGATGCCAACAAGAAACTGAAGGTCACAGAATCCACACTAACCAAGGAGAGGGGGCGGCTGAGAAACCTGGTCAAATAGCTAGAAAAAGAGAGAGAGGAGCTCGAATCTAACAATGCTATATTGCTTCAAGAATTGAAGAATCAGGTGGATGCCCTCCAAGGTGCAGTGAACACATATGATAATGGTGTCAAGGACTATTTGAGGTCCATGTTTGAGAAGGTACTGGACTTCAATTGGACTCTAACATATCATCTACATAAACCTCTATTGTTTTGCCAAAATGCTAATGAAACATCATATTTACTAACCTTTAGTAGGTAACTCCTGCATTGGTTAAAGAGGTATGCTCCTGGTCAGGTTCATACATGGGAATCTAATTATAGCCTAAATAAGCATCCATAAAACTGAGCAAGGCATATCCAGCATTGACATCTACTAGCTGGTCAATCCTTGGAAGAGGAAAGTTGTCCTTAGGACATGCTTTATTTAGGTCTGTGAAATCCACACAAGTCCTCCATTTCCCATTAGGTTTTTTAACCAATACTGGGTTAGCTAACCATATGGGGTAATATGACTCTTTGACTAAACCATCATTGAGCAGCCGATCCACCTTCTCCTTTAAAGCAGAAGCTCTTTCTCCACTTACAGAGCTTCTTTTCTATCTTACCCCTTTCTTTTTAGGGTCAATAATCAGACGATGTCACATCACGTTAGGGTCAACTCCAACCATATCTGAATGGCACCAGGCAAACACATCTAGGTTCTGTTTTAGGAACCTAATAAGCATCTCCTTTAAACCAGGTTCCAGGTACTTCCCAATAGTTAGCACTTTTGAGGTATCATTGTCATCCATCACCACAAAAACCATATCACCAGCTGGTCCTGTCTTTTTAGCCTACTGAAGTATAAATTAGTACCTCATCACCTTCCTTTTTTTCATCCTGGAAGCTCTTTTTTAGCTTTTTAACAACCTGTGTAGCACACCCTGGATTCATACTGGCAGCTGTTGTTACCACTGTTGAAAGTAATATCTCTAACCCATCTGGACTCAATTGAAGTTGAGTACCAAGAATCTTAATCAATTGTGATTGCAGAGTATGAAACAAAAGACAAAAGTTATATGATTTCGTGACATTTATTATTCGAGACATATCACTAGCATTGAAGCTCTACTATCACAGTTGATTGAAAAAGTCTACCCAACGGTAACCTTTGGAGATGGCAACAAAGGATGTACAAGGAACTTAGCTATCATGATTTTGGAATTGTCATCATTGGAAATATCTTTCTTGTCGACGGACTTAAACACTATTGTTAGTCCCAAATATCGTAGAAGGGGGGTTGAATACGATATTGTCNTTCTGAGTGAAATATTTTGAAAATTAAAAAATTCGCGAAAAATTCCAGAAGCTTAATACTGAAGTCCGAACAATAGATCCTGATTTGTAAACTCAATCAGTAAGCTCTGATACCAATTGTTAGTCCCAAATATCGTAGAAGGGGGGTTGAATACGATATTGTCCAATTTATGAAATATTCGCGGAATGGTTTGTTATGGACTTGTTGACAGTTCGAACAGTTATTAAATCAAACACAAGGTATGCAGACAGCTAACATAATAGATAAGTATCTGGTCAATTCTTCTGAATCAGTGATGCAGTTCTCAAACTCTTTTGTGCTGTCGATTGGTGCAACTGGTCTGGTTCACAACCGACTAGCAAGATCTTGATCTTCACATTTTCTTTTCTATGTAATTGACCTGTTCCATAATAGATAAGAAGTGCTTCTTAAATTTCACTGGAATCTTCTGCTTTCTCTGTAGTAAAACCTTCTTTATCTTCAGAACCTTTGAAACACTTTAACTTTATTCTTCACTGAGGCTTGAACATGTTAATGAACTTCTTTCAGTGATCTTCAATGCCTTCAAAGCTTCCTCTAATATTTTGGTTCTTTGTATTCAACTTATAAACGATTCGCAGTCGATTCCGTGCTTCATTTTAATATAAGTTACCGACTTGTAGTGTTGAGTTAGTTACCTCGATTACATGTTATTTTACTTTACATTTTGCTTTACAATCTCCCCCTATTTGATTGTTAGAGTTTGACAAGCAAATCCCTTAAGAGGATAACTCAACTAACTTACAAGAAAAAGTAAATAGAAGACGGTAAACTAATATTAAACAAGTTCTGGATTATATATTACATTTCCAGATGTCAAAAACAATTACAATGTAAAATGAATGTTCCTCTAGCCTGAACTGATATACATTAAGTCATTCTCACTGTTGAAGACTTGCAAGCTGGTCATTCACTAGATCCAGCGCTTCTTCTTCTAGCATATTACTTGGCTTGGGATCTGACAAAGCTTCCTGAAGTGTTTGCAAGACAGCTACTCTTCTGATCTGCTTAACTTGTTCGAATTTAAATTCAAGAACTTTCGTCTTTCCTTTAACACTCAACCTTTTTGGTACTTCTTTAACCCGATCAGTGTTGTAGTATGATTCTTCTCTCAACTTCTCCATGTAAAGCTTAGAGATTTCTGCCAATGATGATTTGTCTTTGTAGTTTGTCGAAGTCTTGATTTGATCAAGCATAAAA
>QRFB01001970.1:0-56066 GCA_008931105.1 Oenanthe javanica | reverse complement strand
ATATATATATATATATATATATATATATATATATATATATATATATATTTGTGGTTGTATTATTTTTTATTAATGATTTAAATATATTTTATATATCTATATGTATATATTATATTATTTAAAATGTATTATTTAATTTTATTTATTAATGTATTACATATTTTATAATTGTATTTTATTTTTTCAAATAAATGATATTTATTATTATACATAAACAATTTAAAGATATAATTTTTAATTACATACTTACAAACCAAACACATATTTTTTATTTTCCTAGGAAGTATATAACTGTAACCTAGTTCCAAGTAAAGCTGAGTTACGACGTGTAACCACAAGATAAACAAACTAGGTCTAGATGAACTTGAGTCTCGCTAGACAAAAATCCTAACTCACCTAGATATTTTATCGTATTTTTTATGAATTAAATAATGGTTTTTTAAACAAATTAGCATATTACAATATTTTCTCATTCTAAAAAAATTGCAAAAACTAATTATGTAAAAAATATATTTATGAATAATATATATATATATTTTTATAAAATTTTAAATGTAACCTCTTCAAATTGCATGAAAGTAAAATACTCCAAATTTAGGGGTTAATTTTTTTATAAAATGTTTGACTCCAATGTTTGTGAATCGCGGTCTCACATACTAATCCCTACAGGTGTCTCTGTAGTAGGCTGACCGCCACTCATCTCCCCACCAGAAGGTATAGTTCCCATTAAAAAAAGGGAATTGAACTCTATGAGATCTAATCTCTCGTTATTCCTCAGTAGATCAATGGTAGAACAGTCGACTGTTCATGAGATTGTCATGGCGCAAAAGCAGACATGGTATTGTATTTCCTTATTCCTTGTAATACATTTTCAGATCTGAGCTACATGGATTAATTATTTTTTAATTTAAGAGAGAAAAAAGTTTATATAGTTTACATACTTTTGTCTTGCCGTATTTATGTTAATGCACTTTCTCATGTAAGACAACTAAATGCGTCTCTATGTCAGAATAAAAAAGGTGTCTCTATATTTATACAGGAGGATGGAGCTCATCCAAAGCTCTTAAAAAACAACATAGGAGGGGAACACTTATGCCGTTTTGATCGGAGATCAACCCTCCCTCTTATAAGTTACAAGTGTAAGGATAAATACCCATATATGCTAATGAACAGTATCCCACATCCGTCGAGCAGAAACAAAAGATAGTCTCGGTGATCCGACGGTGCTAAGTGGAAGGGTCATCCCAGGAAACATCAGTCTCGCTATCTCTTTAGTTGCCGCCCCTAGAAGGAAAAACACTCCCCTTTTGGGCCGGTTATGGACGAGGAAGAATTCGAACCCCAGACGGAGAAAGGGGTTGTATCCTTTCATATGATTCTTCAACATCTTTTACTTCAAATGAGGAATTCCCCACCACAACTCCTTTATGGGCTCCATAACAAGCAATAGCATAGGAAGAATATAGAATTCTGGTCTCGCTTTAAATAAAATGCCTTTCTTAATTACGAAGTCATAGGCACGGAGGTTCAGGGTCTTTTAATGCTTTGACGCCCTGGATATGGACCGAACTGTCTCCCAATAGAAAAATATTAGAAAGAAAAAATACTTCGAAGATGCATATGTTCCTATACAATTGTCCGAAATTCTTGATAGTATCAAGGTAGAACAAACTGTTGTGCCTGAAGACCTTGATTCAAGGCCAAGGTTTTTCCGCCACAAATTCTAAATAAAAAATAAAATAAAAAGAATAATGTGTCTTCTTTTATTCGAAATGCTACCTCCCCAAGAAGCCAAGTATCCCCGTGCTAGAAATCCGAAAGTTCTAACTCGTGACAAAGCCTTTTTAGTCTACCGAATGTATTGCGCTTCAAATAGTCTTTTGACTCTAACTTTTAGTCGACAAGGACAAATGCTTCCATTATCACTTCTTATTGTTATGACTTCCCCTTTATTCAATTTTTATGTCTCAGATATCGTTTTTTAGTTCTTATCGACAAAGACTTTGTGAATCTGTACTTCCCGATCATCTTCCCTTGAGCTAGAATGGTTTGGTAACAAAACTTGCGGTGTTTGGTTGGGTTAAATGAAATTGGAAGAAATGCAATGAAATTTGAACTATAATATGAGTAAATGTTTAAAATTTTCATTTTTACTTACATTCCATATCTAATAAAATAATCTAGAACTCAAACCCTTAAATTTAAAAAAAAAATGCTCCATTTCTCATCATACCCATTTTAATCATAAATTTTTTACCATAATAAATTTGCACCCTCTCATTTTTTTTCCTCTAAATATTTCCTTAAATCTCCATTGTTCCCTTTTAGTTTCACTCATTTTATTCCATTTTATTCCTTCCTATCCAACTAAACATAACATAAATGAAATATAATCCAAATCAACAATTCCACATTATTGTTATTATCAACTGACAATTTTTCTCTAATTTTTTAAAATAAAAAACTAAATATTTAAAAAGGTTACACTTCACTCAAAAATAAATATATGAATAAACTAATGATGTATGATATTTTTCATTATAAATTATGTGATGATTTAAAGATATTTAAATATAATCATGTATTATTATTCATTAAAATAAAGTATTTCCGATTAATGATGTGATTAATGAATTGAGAGATTGATTATTAATCACCGTCAGTACTGATATCAATCATCAATCAAAGGTAAAAAAAAGCTCATTAAAGTTCATCATCGCCTTGCTTTTAACAAATTATAAAAGTTTCATCAATTTTAACTTGCCCGCAGTGGAACATCGAACACATCGAACACAAGTGAGTTCTTTAAATTCCAGTTGTGTGTGTATATCTATGTGTATATATACTTATCCATCCTATTCCTATCAAATCCACATACTCTAAAACACTGTACTTGTTCACAATCATATCCACTTAAACACTGATCAATTTTACCCTGCACCCAAGAATGTCATTCTCTACCCATAACCTCCTCACAAATTATCAATCACACTCTTCATTCTACATAAAACCCCCATCTTTATACCCCTCTCCAACCTCTATCCATTTTTCTAAGTCCCCACATTTTCAATATTTGAAATATCGAATCCCATATAAATCTTTATATACATTTCACTCACCAAGCAGAGCTTTTCAATCTGATAATGTAAACATATATAATGATCAAGAAGATGATATTAGAAATATTGATTTTGATGGTTTTCTTTCAATTGCCGAGGTTCTTTGTTTAGTTTCATCTGCTGTTATTTCATTTGGGCTTATCTTGAAACCCCAGAAGCCAATTTTTATTTGGTTAGGTAATAAGGTTTCTGTGTGTCAGTTCTTGTTGTTGGCTGGTGGGATTTTGATTGGTGCCGTGATTCGGAATAGGCAATGGAGGAGGGTTTGTATGGGGTTCTCGAAACCAGGGAGGTTAGAGGTTAATGTGGTTGATAGGATTGAGAAATTAGAGGAAGATATTCGCTGTTCAGTGACTCTTGTTAGGGTTATGTCGAAGCAGTTGGAGAAGTTGGGGATTCGATTTCGGGTTACTAGGAGGACTTTACGAGACCCCATTGCGGAGGTAACTATACTTCTGATCGCATATGATGATTTTGTATGTAATATGTATGATCTGTGGATAATTGATTAGTAAATTGACAAAAGATGAACGACAACGTGTTGCAATTTTTTGGGCTGGCTTGAGATAATTATATGAATTTGACATGTGCAAATGTGGTCTCTTGGTAGTTTATTGGTTTCTTTTTTCATTCGACATTTTTCATTCCTATCTTATCCGGTGGTTGTGAATGGATAATGTCAACATCTCTTCAAGCCATCTTTTTTTAGTGCTATAAGATTAATCCCGAAGCTTAAAGCACATTTTGTTTAATTTTTAATTCAAGTTGGAAGCAGTTTTGATTGTAGCTTCTTGTTGTTGGGTGTTCCAATGTTCTAGAATGAAATCGGATTGGTGCGTACTGGTTTAAATCAGATAGGTTGGGAATTATCTAGGAGATTGATCTTGCTTTCATTGCCCTAGTCAGAATGTAGTTGACACAACATATAAAATCAAGCTAGGATTACAATAACAAAACAATGATTAGAAGAACTCTTGGGAGATTGAACTGCAAGGCAATCTCTTCTTCAAGCTATTCCTAAATGCAAATTATAAAATTATAGTTGAAGAATTGTTAAATGTGAATTGATAATATAAATTCTTATCTGAAAGGAATATATATTCTTATGGTTGTTAATGTTTTATGGAATTTGCAGAGGCTATAAAAAAGTGAAGTGGGACGAAAAATTAAAATATTAGCTTGTATGTATTATATGTTATTATTTAGAAACAAAGTTGATTGTAATTTATTAGTATTTAATTTAAATAGATAAATAATCAGGAATATTCTAAGGGAATTGGTCCTTAACAAGAGATTGTCAATAACCACCACTCCATGGTTTTTTTCGCAAATAGACAAAAGCCCTAAAAAGTTCTCCCAAAACGTGGATAAGTTGACGTAGCCCCTGTATAGGGTTAATCTTGTCCGCTATAAAAAACCGCGGACAGTGGTTCTGTCAGGGAACATGACCCATATTCTAAAATGGATTTGTTTCCTATATGATGTGATTTTTACTTGTGGTTATGCTTTAGGATTTACTCATATATAAGTAGATATAATGTTTTATTTTATTATTAGAAGACTTAGATCGATTATTGAATTTAAATTATTTTCTCTTCATTCTTGTTATGGGCTGTGATCCATGCATATACTTCTCTTCCACATAACTCTCAACTTCAAGTTAGTAGTTCTTATGCAATGGATTACCTTAGAGCATCTTCAATAAGTGGATCACCTTAGAATGAAGTCTTCAATAGAGCATCTTTAACACATCTTCAATAGAGGTTACCAAAAGAATTACCAACTATTGACAAGTCATCACATATATAATTTTATATTTCCTCTCTCATCCATATCACCCTTGACAACTTTTGTTCAAAATCTACTCCAATAGCTGGCAACTCCAAAACTTGTCAATGTGGCCCCTACATAAATTTTTTATTTACTTCAATATAATTTGATAAGATGGGAAAATATAAAAATGGGTATAGTTAATTACATTTTTTTGGGTAATTGTAGGTGTTTTTAACTAATTTGGGAACTTGCCAACTTTTGGCAACTTTGGGTGGCAACATTTAGGCAACCATACGACTTCAATAAGTTGTCAACCAAAAAGCCATGCCACATAAGCATTGGTAACCTCTTGGCAACATTTGTTGGAGACGAACAAGTCATTAATAGACCCACAACTCAACTCATTCTCTCTTCAAAGGTGGCCAAGCATACAAAAATTAAAGCCCTTGCATAACAATGCATATATAGTTGTAGACATAATAGGCTGAAACTGGATTGGTCTGAGTTCACAACACCCAAAGAACACAGTATAAAATATTTATACAAATAGTATGATAATTGATAAAAGAATCCGAGGAAGAATATTAAACTCAAAGCTATAGAAGTTGAACAACGAATTGTCGAATTACTTGAATGTTTGAAGAAAGAAAACACTGGTATATAAGTTTAGTTTAAAATGTGCTAGTATTTGAAATTAGAATCACTGGAATATCTTAAGGTGTAGTAACGGTGTTGAACACTTCAGTTTGAGCAGTAGATAGTTGTTTATAGCAATATTAATCAATGTTACTAATGCTCAACTGGTAGGGTGAGGCACTTCCGTTTGTACCTAGTTCACCCACAGTACTCTGAATTCTACCTTCATTTGCATTATCTTTTTCATTTGATATGAACCACTAACATACCTGTATGTATGAAGGCTGCAGATTTGGCCCGAAGGAATTCCGAGGCCACTCGGGCGCTTTCTCTGAGGGAAGATATATTGGAGAATGAGCTTGGTGAAATACAAAAGGTTCTTCTGGCAATGCAGGTAAATGCTTCACTTTTCAGATCCCTATTGTTATTGACTTATTTTACAGAGAAAAGGGATAGAGAGAGAGTAGTTAGTATAAAATAATTAATAGAAATTCAAAAGCTTATGGTGTTGTATGCCTTGTATTGCTAATAAAATAAGTACACATCATAGATATTAGATATATAGGTACTCATAGTTATTAATTCAAAATAATTAATACACATCATAGATATTAGATATATAAGTACTCATGTCTCAATATTACCAGCAAATCCCATTTTAGTGTACCGAGAATTTGTTCCATAAGAATATTTTTCAAGACGGTGAAAATGAGGGATATGTAGTCGGTATAGACTATAGAGTATAGACAAAGTTGAAGTCAAGAAGGAGAAGTTACCAAAAAGAAGAAGTGAATAAGGGTCCCTGGTCAGTTTTATAATCACTTACAGATTCAGGCCATGTCGAGCTCCATATTGGGCGACGGACGCCATGGCATCCAAAAATGCCAAAGGAGGCCAAAGTGTCGCCATACTGTCGGTCATATGGCGAGCTGGACGCCCCATGACTTCTTTATTTGCCATGGCGATGCTGTAACGACAATGGCGGTGAAGACCTTATGCCATAAATATATCTAAATTCAAGAACAAAGTATCCTACAAAAGGCCTTTCCTTGTTAGCCAAGTCTTCAGATCTAAGATGTTACTTTAGTAGGTAAATCCATTAGCATAATATGATTGTGACGTAGACTAGCATAATATTATATAGTGCATAGTTGGCATTAGCAAAACTCCATTCGTTTGATCATAAAGTAAATCATCGTTGAAGGATCAGGTTTGTCAATATCTTCTTAAGAAAAAAAGAGGCTCAAACCTTGAATTTCGAATAAAAAGAAAAATTGCAGTATACTGAGGAGTTCCTTATTGCAGTTACAACTATATATGTGAGAATGAACATATTCTTCTTCCATCTTTTTTTGCTAATTAAAATATTCAATAAAGTTTAAATAAACATAAAAAGTCCGAGGAACAATGCTACCTCTACTTAATAGAGACAAACTAAAATACAATGCTGAATTGCTGATATTGCATTTATCAGCTTGCCACTGATTAGTGATCACGGGTCACTAGATGTCTTCAGTTGGTCAATTTAAGCTTTTAATGTATCTGACAAGATTAATCTAGTCTTTGTTGGGCTTTGTTTCCATTTTCATTTGAGATGTTAGTATAAGCCTGATCCACTTTCTGGCCGGATATATAAGACCTTACTGTATATTTTTCTTTGTGTTTGTCAGCATTTCGGAACTCCGGTTAAAAGTTGAGAATATAAGTAAATTGTTGTTGTGCATCATTATATGAACCTTGTCAGCACAAGCTGAGAAGTAACAGTCCAATACTCCAATACTAGAAGCTAGATCTAGTATCCTTTTATCTTCATTTCTGACAATTCATCTTATCTATATATTGTTGTATTATCCTTCTATCATTTATCAATCATAAATTTTTGTGTTATTCATCAAAAGGCTCGGAAGAAAGGGAAAATAAGAACTCAGCAGAAGAACTGATGCACGGGCATTCACCAATCTAGTGAGAATATATGCATATGATCGGGATGTTTGTAGAATAATGATATTGTACCCTCTCAAGGAGAGCTGATGTTTCCATATTTAAACCTATGTTACTCGGACTCTTCCTTTTACTTTCGAGTACCCGTGTCGGACACTCGACACTTGGACATGGACACTTGGACGCGGACACTTATTTTAGGCCAAAAACATGTATATTTTTTAAAATGTTGCCGAGTCCGATACTTGGACACGTATCCAAGTTGGACACTTCTAGGCGAGTCCGAGTAACATAGATTTAAACTATGTTTCCTGTAAGGATCATGCATTATAAAGTTGTACAGTTGTACGATGTATTGAAAGTTCATTTTGCTGAGAAAGTGTGCTGGATACATGTATGTATGTGTATGTTACAAAAATAGTTTTGGACTCGGGATTGTTATATTTTGATCCTTTTGCAATGTCATTTTTCAAAATATATAATATCATAGTTTCAAATTGCAAATCAACGTAGCTGATGTTTTTTCTATTCCGAGTTCTTTTTGTAGGAGCAACAGCAAAAACAGCTTGAGCTGATTCTTGCAATCGTGAAACATGGAAACTTGTTGGAAAGCAGGAAGGGACCTAGTCGAGATCAAGACAGTGCAAAGGAAACTGTTAAACCTGCGGTTGAAAGAATCAAGCGGATGTCAGCCAATCAAAATGAAGCTTTAGCCGGACAAAAAGATATTAGCAATGAGAGTGTAGAATTTGAGCGTTAATGTCCAACAATAGACTAGATTAATGATGTTTTTCCCTCAGTGGTTGTAAGTTATAATCTGTATTCCTTTTCCCCTCCAAATACAGTATAGGAACAAATGTATCCAATCCGAATATTACACAAAGAATTCTTCTTCTTAGAAATTTTCCTTATTTATATGTACACTTTCGATTATTTTTTACAAATTATAATTACTTTTAAATTGGAATGAAATTACTTCACTTAATTTTTCAAAACCGAAATCCGATACCTATTTTAAGTTCTAGTAATAGTGTTATTATTTTGAAATAAAATTATATATATATATATATATGACAATCGTATTTTAAGTTCTACTATTATTATTTTGAATTTTTTTTTAATGTATATACCAATCGTATTATATTTTTGTATTTCATGTATTTTGTCTTTCTTATACTAAAAATTTAAATTCAAATTCAACACTCGATAAAATTATGCCGTTTTGTATTGAGTTCTATATTAAATTTATTATTATAATTTCATAAAAATATTAATTTGATAGGTTTTTAAATATTTCTGCTATAATAATTTTACTTTTAAACTTTTAATGTCTATCACTTCTAATATAATACTAGCCTATAACCCGTGCAAAGCACGTGCGAAGAGTGATAAATAATATATTATATATTTTAAATTAATTAAATATTTAATTTGATTATTTATGTTATTAATATTTTTTATGTAATGTTTTACATGTGATAAATTATTTTTGAATCATATTTATATTATATGTTTAAATTCTCATTAATATATTGTTATATATTTATATTAATTAACATAGATTGGTTACCCGTGCAAAGCATTAATAAATTTTTATTAATAAAAGAGTTTCGAATATATTAGAAAATATTTTAATTAAAATTTAAATAAAAGAGTATCTTTTAATATATATAAAATATTAATATAATTTTAATATTCAATTTTTTTTATTATAAAATTGTAATTTTAAATAAATTAAAGTATTTGAGCGATGAGAAAATTGAAACATGCTATTAGATGTGAGTAAAACTCTATATTCTAATTAAAAAAGAAGTTCGTTTAGAGTAATATAATATAAATATATATATATAATATAAATAGAGCACAATAATAAAATTTAATTAATATAAATAAAATAATAATATTATTTTAATATTTATAAAATTTAATTAATAAATTATGATATTAAATAAATTAAAGAGATTGGCTAATGAGGAAATTAAAACATGGTTGTTTATTGATTAAAATAATGTGTTTGCAATTAAGGGGGTGAAGTTCAGTGAGATACAAAAGTATCATACCGTAGCATTTGCCCTTACTGCTGTTAATAATATAGTATAAATAATAAGATTTTTAATTTATAAAGATATAAATATTAGTAATATATAATTTATAAAAAATTATTTATTTATTTATTTCACATATTTTGGTGTAGATCCAAAGTTTTTATATTCTCATATTCTCCTATATTTATGTTGTGCAAGTTTTGTACTAAACCCTGCAACGAACTTGAACCTATCACACTATCCATCACTCTACAAGGAACCCCCTCTCTAATCTCTCTCTCTCTCTCGATCTCTCTCACTCATGGAGGGATTAAAGAAGCTAGAAAAAGTACAAAAGACAATAATGTTCATACAAAATCATGCCCTTATTGACCCCTCTTGTCCTCATTTCAATGATCCTGATTCCAATCGTTTTCTTGCTCATCTTTTACTTCTCCTGGTAATCCCCTCCTCTCTCATATGTCTTATGTGTATGTATATATATCCTTTTTATTTTGTGTTTACATGATAACATGAGCAAGAATGAAATTTTATTACTACTTGATCAATCCCTTCAAATAATCACATAGAACAAGTTTTGAATTCATTCTATGGATTATTAAATCTAACCATGTATTGTAATCTGATGGAAATGAACTAAAATACTGATAGAAATTTAGTATAATTTAATCGAATATTAGAGTGAATAATAAGTTAATAGTCCGGGGAATGGGAATTATATTCCCTTAAAACAAACATGGCCTTGTTGGTAAATTAATATATCTACAGTACAACCAGCTGATGAATTTTCGTGTTGCTAATCTGTTTCTGATTTTTTGAAATCTTATGGTCAAGATACAACCGTGTGGCAAACTCGATACGGAGGCTAAATCTCTTTTAATTTCTGCAAGTTTGTCAAAGGTTAGTATTACTAGTGTCCTTGCTCCTCTATTCTCATTCAAGGGTTCATTCACGGTAAATCTCTATCATTTTCAGATTTCAGCAACATTTCTCGAGGATGCATCACTTTTTCTTGGAGAAAAAAATGGTATGATCTTTATAGCCTATGGATGCGACAACCCTTCTTTGTGAATTGTGACCGTTCCCCCTTTAATTTTTAACTGTTTCTATTCTTTATGTTATGCAATTATGCCTACTGTGGTATGATTAAGTGGGATTTTTGAGTTATGGAGGAAAGGGGGTTACTTGTCATTAATTCACTTTTTATCTCATCTACCAAGCAAATTGATATTATTTGTTAGATGTATTTTTACAAGAATTGTCTAGCATTAACATTGATGGATAATCTTAGTTTGTCAAACCCTAAACATGTAACAGGTGAAGAAGGTATCTGCAATGATTTCCCAGTACCCTCTCATCACAAGGCTGTTTTACATTCACTGGACACTGAACTCAATGATATGGCCATTGTTGGATTCGATGCAATGCAGCGAGCAAATTCTACCTTGGAAGATTTTGTAAGTAGAAACCTTATATCTGAAGAATTTAAACCAGTCGCGCTCAGTCAGACTGTAGTAGCTTTTTATATACTGGACACAAACTGATAATTTATAGTTCAAATCAACTACACTAGTACTATAATACTTAAAATGTTTAATTTTTCTCCTCCCGTAAAGGCCCCCATATTAGTATTCTGTCAGCTTGAATTTATAGTATACAGAACACAGACATATACTGCCAATTTTGCTAGACATCTACAATATATGTTTTCTTATAAACGCCATTATTATTATCCTCTGAGATTTGTGGTAATTACATAAAACACTATGAACTAAAAAGGTTTTGAGATAAAACTCAACATCAACGTGTAAAAATACCTGCCCTATAAGAACCTCTTGTCTGCTAAATAAGCATTGAACTGTGACAAAACATATGATGTTCAGATTGCAGAATATCATCATATATTGCAAATTTCTTCTGATGCAAAATCTCCACCTCATGCATATTTGCTTCCATTTCTCCCCCTCTTTTCATGTGCCTTTTTAGAATTTTTCATTCCATGTTTGTGTACAAATGTTGTCTTTGCAGATCTTCCCTGTTAAGTATTTATTATATCTGCAATTTTCCAGTGCAGGTCTTATTTTATGTTTCACGGAATGGATGTTAACAAGCCACAATCAATTTTTAGATACTTACCATTGCTTTCATTTACTGAAAGTTATATTTACCAGGTGAAGAATCTTGCCATAAGTTTCTAATTATCTTAAGTAGCAATATTGTGAATGTGACCTTTGAATCTTAAGATATAATCTACAATTATATTGGAAAAGATGTACATCTTATCCATATATCTTCTGTATAAAAGTGACAAACCTCTCGCTATTCCCTACAAAAATAAAAGAAGACGAGCTTTTAGCCTAAATTAATCTATATAAGAGATTATGTGGCACCTTTGCAACTAGTTGAGCATTTATCTAACAGAAGCTGCCATGTTCTATCACATATTTATCTTACAGTTTTATGCTCTTCTATTACAGTTGGACAACTTAAATGAGAAATTAACACAATTGCCAACCAGCGGAGATCCTTTGAATAAACCACCTGATGCGGTAATACCAAAATTACTTTGCAAGTTTGCATGATATGTCTTCTGTTGTGTGTTAAACTTTTGCTTAGAATACTTGGTTTTCATGTGGTACAGGTGGGGAATCAGAGCCGTGTTTTAAGTTCAGTGGAATCGTTTAAAACTGATCCTTTTAGACCACTTGTCCTTCTCCTGGAGCGTCTTGGACTTCTGACAGAGCGGTAAAACTATTTGTTATGTTGTATTGCTATAATAAAATCAGTTTTTAAAAG
Source organism: Oenanthe javanica (assembly GCA_008931105.1). NCBI lineage: Eukaryota > Viridiplantae > Streptophyta > Magnoliopsida > Apiales > Apiaceae > Oenanthe > Oenanthe javanica. The sequence goes on along the minus strand of QRFB01001970.1, from coordinate 43,756 downwards.
TATTCATTACGAGTTTTGTTAAATTTAGTATCTAATCATGTTCAGGATAAAGGAAGAATTCAAATGCGGAGAGCAATATTGGACCATGGAAAGAAAGCTCTGTAGTGCACTAACAAAAAGATTGAAGGTAGAATTTAGTTCGTCCTTTTATATTTGTTGTTTATTACTCCCTCCGTCCCAAATTAGTAGTCACTTTTGAAAAAATAATTTGTCCCATAATACATGTCCACTATCTACTTATAATGCAATTTTACTGAAGTATTAGTAAAACTTCTTAGAGCCCATTTGGGTTAACTTTAAAAAAGATACTTATAACTTAGGGGTCGTTTGGTTCATGTGCCAGTATGGGTTTGGTATCAGGAATCGGGTTAGGGTGGTATGAGGATGAAATTCACTATTGATATCATGTGTTTGGTTTAATTCGGGAATGAAATTATTTAATTTAAAGTATTATTAAATTAATAGTTAGTATTATTATATAAAAAATATAAATATATATTTTTTATTATTAGTAATGCTTGAATATTGTATATTATTATTATTATTGTTAATTATCAATAATAAAATAATAATATTAAAATTGATACCCATATCTTCCCCTCGTACCCACCTCCCCCCTTGGTATCAAAAACCTATATCTTGTGGATTTGAGGTATGGGGTTAAAATTTAAAAAAAATTGAAACAAACATCAGGTATGAGTTTTATCTATTCTAAACCCATACCTCATTTTTAAAACCCCCGAACCAAACGACCCCTTAAATATAACTTATGAGCTTTAAGTTAAAAGTGATATTTTTTACTTTAAGTTAGATGTACCTGTTTGGCTAATTTTACATAAAATAAATTTTGACCAAAAAAAATAGAATTTATATTATTTAAATATAAAATAAAAGTATGAAGTACAAATATATACAACAAATAAAAAATAAGTTAAAGAATGCTTCAAATGTGTGTGTGTTTATATTATAGTTTGATGTGAGAAAAATAAGATGGAAAAAAGTACTTCAGAGGTACTTACATTTTTTGAACTAAGCTGAAAATTTAAGTGTACACAAACACGTCAGATAACAAATTAAATCAGATTGGGGCAGCTTTATAAACAGTCTATATGTGTATTTTTCTCAAAAGTGACTACTAATTTGGGACAGACGGAGTAGTATTTCTATATTATTTAGGGCTAACTCTTATAAAGCGGACTTTTGTTGCTACAGTTGTTTAGCAGTAAATGAGCTTTATGCATGTAATGTAGTTGTGGCAGATTGGGTTGGAGGAAATGTTACCTGCCCCTATGTAATGGATTGATCATAGGATCCATATGTGTGTGTGTATCATTACCTACATATAAGGGAACAGTGATATGCGAACTGGCTTGGTTGGGTTTGATAAGTTAGCGAATAGGATTTAATAATAAGTAATAACCTTTAAGCTTACTTGTTCCCTTAACAAAATCTATTACTAACTCATTTTACTGAGGGGTCAGCGTCAGCCAGATTTTAGCGAGTCATTAAACTTTAAAGAGTATGTATTTGCTGTACAAAACCTAGTTCTAATTCAACCAATTTTCTCCCCCTCATTATAAGCAGTAATAGATCAAGTTTAACATCTAGTAATAAAGGTAGGTCCGAATGTTTCCTAGTTTCAAATGATTTCATCAGAATTTGTAACTGCCTAACTGATAGCAAATTCTAGCATGATATATGTTCTTCAACTACAGGTTAGTCATATTATTATATCTATCACCTGACAGCTGTCTGGTACTCTGGTTTAAAGAATCATATTATCATACTAGATATACGTCATATATATGTCGACTTAGTTAAACGTTTTAATTTGAAGTTACCTCTGTAAAAATACTGAAATATTCATAACTGTTAAGTGTTATATAAAAGATGTACAGTACAGTACAGTATAAATCTTCTATATGCACACTGAAATACACTAAGATAATCTATATATATTTGAGTCATGAACCTTTATGTTTCTTAATTTACAGAAGCGAACTTCAAGACTATCCAGAATGTAAAATTTAAATTAATAGAAGGGCATCTTAGGTATCTAAGCAAATTTCTAACTATACGTCCATCCATCAAGATCTTTAAGTGAGTTGACAAACATGTTGAACCTTTGTCTAAATCAAACAGTGAAGGGATTGCATTTTATCATAAATTGGGAGCTTTAGAAAGTGGGTATTTTGAAGTAAATATCATGTTAGATTAAAGAAATTGGTGATGAGATCGAATTTCTTCCAGAAAAGACAAGAATAGAGGCCCAAAATATTGTGTGACTGGGTGTGTTTTCGTGTATTCTACTCGAGTATTCATGAGTTTAGAACTAGTGCACTGTCGGACTGTCCTCACCCCAACTCAAGTAATGGTAAAAGCATAGTTAGTTTTTTTTAATTGTTTCATCGTCGTGTATTCTCCTATCCTCACAAATCTTCAGAGCATGTAACCATGTACTCAATTGGACAAGTATAAAAATCGGAAAACAACATTTTTTATTATGACATCTATCTTCTCACATGCATGGATTGTGTTTAAATTAGCCAAGTCTAACTAAGATTTTATTCCCATAATCTATACAGATATCTATTGATGACGTGATGACGGCAATCTACCTGAAATCCTTTGATTATCGAGTCCTTAATCTTTTGTTGTATCAGTTGAGAGGTGAAACGGTATACTCTTGTCACTAAAATAGCTTCTTGATTGAAAAAAAGTTCTGTTGATATCTACCTTATATGTAAATTTATAAAATATATTTCTTCATTTCAAAATTTACTTTGATTGCTGTTTGTAAAGGCATTTATCATTTAAGTATTTTGAACTATTATTAGTTCCACTTGTTAACAAACTTGATGTATCAGTCCTGCTTTAGTTTGAATATTAAATACTTGTGTCTTGACAAACTTCTGCGGGAGGCAGTTAACTAGCTAGGTTGTTTTGTTTTTGCTGAAGCGGCGTAAAGGTTAATGAATTGCATATGGAATTCCTTTCGGTATCAGAAGTACTCGTGGAAGTATCTGATGACTTGTAAGTACTGTTGTAGCTAATAATCACATTTTCCTTAATTATTGACTTAGCTAATGATTAATCAATTTCTGCTTTTAGTTTAAGAATTCTATACATTTTAAATTTTAAAGATAAATTATAAGATAATTTTAAAGATAAATTTTAAATTGACTCCTCATAACCAAGATGACATATTGACTATGCTGCAGGTTTGACTACGAGGTAACTCTTTTAAAACAAAGGTTCTCTGCATCTGATTTTTTTGTTCTTGAAGCATGTTTATTGTTCTTCAGAGTTTTAATGGTTTCCATTTCTTTGTAGGATGATGTATTAGAAAACAGTTTCAATGTTCTTCGTATGTTTGTCAGAGTACATGGTTCTGTCAGAGCCCCAGCCATGCTGGTAAGTTCTAGTGGCTCATAGCTAAAAACTTCTTTATCAAAAAAAGGGGAAAGAAAACTCTTTCATTGTATTTACTCATTGACCATCTATTTGGTGTAACTTCTTGCACTACAATACATAGCTAATTAATGCAAAAGTCAGTTGAGAAAAAACAAAATTAAAATTAGTAATCTTGCACTGCTCTATGTATCTATATGATCAGAACATACATCATATGGCACTGTAAGAGCAAGTCCAATGGTGGTGTTAAAAGTGATGCTATATCTATAATATAGCACCCACAAAAAAAAACCTCACTCCAATGGGATATTAAACATGGATGCAAAATAGCAAAATTCTATACTTGGTGCTAAATATAGAACCAAGTATAGTTGTTGCTAAAATTGCCACATAAGCATCCAAGTGAGAAAATGGAGGGAATGAAGCATCAAGCAAGGTTGTTATTTTATATATTGCTATAATATGTATATTTTATATTAATTATAGATCTATTTAGTGCTATTTTAAATCCATGCATTGGATAAAAAGTTCTATTTTAGACTTTTAGTAACCAAAATCACTTTTTGATTTCATATTTTGTAATAGCTATATGTATAATAGCACCCCCATTGGACTTGCTCTAATGAATATTCTTGATATCCTTGTGTGTAGATGACCCTAGCTTTTGGTATTTCTTATCACAATCTAATCTTTTCTTGGTTCCCTTGTTAAATTGAATAGATAAATTAATGCTTGTTGCTGCCATTAACTTATTAATTACTATCAAATTCTACAAGATCTTTTGTAAATATGTGTTTATGCAAGACTGAGCAATTCATTGTTCCAGTTACTAACTGGTGTAATCCAGATCTTCACAAGTAATAAAGTAACAGGCTGATGGTTGAAAACCAGTTATTGACCGTGTCTTAACAATATGCAATGATACATGTAAAAGAAGGAAACCAATTGAGCATGTGATGGAGTTCTGAGGTCGCCCTTTCTAGTTCTATTTCATGTATAAGTTTATGTTATCAGGTCTCAATTAATGACATATCAACCTTGTCTTGTTTTCTGGGGTTCCTCATGAAGAGGTATGGAACCAAACAGACATTAATTTGGGAAGAACTCCGTATTTCTGGATTCCATGATACATGGTATACGTATCTTTGTATTTGTCCCTCTGGCTCTGCTCTTGAGGTTGGCTTTATTTATAATCCACCTATTATATGGTCAAGTTTGAAAAAAGGAATAATAAATTTAATTTTTCTTTCGAAGCCCTTTAATATTTTTAAAATAAAGTAATGATTATAAAGTACTATTGTGTAAGAAGGTGAGATGTAGTAAGCTAGTAGTGGTTGCAAAAATGAGCAGTAGTTGATAGTTGAGCAGTTGTTATTCAATAGCCTAGAGTTTGCTCTGTATAAGGAAACTACATTCTCCTCTTGTATACGAGACATATTTCTCCTCTTGTATACAACACAACTGCTATTTCTCCTCTCTCTTTTATATTTTTATCAATTACTGCAAGCATTCTTTCTTTATAATAATTATTATTTTCCATCTTTGTATTTAATCTTAAGATCTATAATTATGTTTAGTATGAAATAAATACCGCTTGGAACCTATCGTTATCTAAGGGGTTTCTTATTTTATCTTCAAGGCTAAATTTATTTCGGAGGCTGAAGAGAAGTACAATTGTTTGCTAAAAGCTCTTGATCCTCTTCTATCTGTTAAATATCAGAGGAGATGTGAAGAAGCCACTAGCGAAGGTAAACTATTTCACTATTGCATATAAAAATACTATCAGTAATGCAATTTTCAAGTATGCATCTCAGCTGCATGATTATTTGTTCCGTTTATATAAGCTTATAAATTGTTGATCATTTACTTCTCAGGTGGCGAGAAGTCCAGTTCACCTCTTGGATCTTGGAGTATTCCAACAATTATAAAAGATGAAGATTTATATCGATCTGAACATTTGAGACCGACCACTGCGACTGATTCATTTCCAAACTCTTAAAATCTAAGGAGCATTTTTGTGCAGACGTTTTACCAAAAGGTTGTTATCTTTGAAGGCCTACATACGTTGCACTTTTTCATTTTTGTGCAGACGTTCCGTACACAAGACACAAGTTCGAATCCCCTCATCTTTTGAGCATGATATTTAAACTAATAGTTTGCCTGGTCCTTACATGTGAAAAGACTCTTCTTTTTACTTTTTAATAAATCCTAAGTCACGTATATCCATTAATCTGTCACAAATATTTTTAATTATTAATTAATTTAAAAATTAAATTGATAAGATTTTGTATTAAGGAGATTTAAGATTTTGAACTCCCTCACATTTGGCATCTGGCTATGAGTCCACGGCTTAATATAAACCTGAAGAAAATAAAAAAGATACGTACCAAATGTTAGCCGCTGCCAAACTGGCTACTCTGCTTTAACTGGGTACATGAATATCGTACACTGGATAAAACCATTCATACATGTGAAGTAAGATAGATTATAGATTGGTTTAGCTCGATTTTGTTTTCTCAAAATCAGAACCATGTATGTTCAGCTTTTAAAATCAAAAATCGCAACGATGGTTCAGTTTAAGATTCAATCACTGTACATATCTGATTAGATTGATTGTTATTTAACATGTCAGATCAACTGTGAAATTGTTAAATTTTACTAATACACAGCAAAGAAGTTTAGGATAACTGCTATATCAAAACAAATCGGAGCTGGTGCAGCTAGGTAATCACTTTCTGGATACAATAATAATCGAGACCACAGTGAAATTTTAATGGTACATAATACATTATTATTAATTCTTGCAGCTTTGTTCGATAACTCAATTTTGTCCACCGTGTACAGGGATGTTCCTCTCAGGCAGTGAGACAGGGGGCTGTGTTTGTATTTTTAAAGGAACCTATTTCGTGGTATTTTAAAATATATTGGAATTTAATACAAGTCAATAATATATATGTTCCAAATATTAAAATGTTGATGGGAGAGTATTTCAGACAGGCCACAGGCCCGGCCCTGATGGGGCGGGGCGACCACCGAAGCCTAAAAAAATTTGGGACACGTTTTTTTTTATTATATATATATATATGTATGTATCTTGCTTAGTTAAAAAAATTATAAAATCAATAATATTTGTAAAATATAAATTAATAATTGGTTTATAAAACTAAAAATAAGTATTAATTACATATGTATATATATAATATATATGTATATATTCTAAAAAACTAGATAATTCATTATTAAAAAAATAGAGTTACACAGGTATTCAATTATATATATTTTATATCAAAACAATATCTAGTGTAATTAGTAAAATTTTGTCTTAAAACTCACACACACACACACACACACACACACATATATATATATATATATATTTTGATGTAAAGATTCATTTTTTTCAAATTTTTAATGAGAATTTTGAATTTTAACTAGCTATTTGAGGTGTTATTATTATCTTACTTTTATTGAGATTTTTAATGAGATTTATATGATATTACCTAAAAAATAATTATCTAGATGTGAAAAAAACAAAAAAATGAATTGATAAGTGAGAAGAATCACAAATGAATTATGACTAAATTTGTTAGAAAAAAAGTAGTCTTTCAAGCAAATTTGATAAAATTTCGGTGGAAATAATTGAAAATTTGAAAAAAATTTACCTAACATTTTGTTATATCATATGATTTTTTATATATTTTTATGGTTATGGTGAGAAAAAAATTTTAGGGGTCCATTTAAAATTTTCGCCTCCCAGATATGTGAGGAACGACCCTGATTTCAGATAATATTTATGTAGTGTTTGGTCGGAATTGAAATGAAATTTGAGCTATATTATGAATAATTATTCGAAATTTTATTTTTTCTTCTTATCTTTATTGTTCCATTTAATTTAATAAATTGTATTCCATTATTTGCAACCAAGTTTAATATTAATGAGAAGAAGATTAACCGTTACTATGGCAAAAATATAATACAGATATATTAGTTTACAGTATAATATTTTATTGTAGCCTGCAACTAAAATCTCAGGCTCTCTGCGACTGTGCTACTGTCTGAGTGTCTGGGCCGCCTGGCTGTTTGGCAGACACCTCAGTGGCTTGGTGTCCTGTCCCTTGTAACGCCGGGTTGTGTTGAGTCAGAAAAAAATGAAATAAAGTTTTTGAAATTAAAGTTATGAAGAAGAAAAGTATATTTAAATAATAAATTAAATGAGAATAAAAATTTGTAGATTAGACTTATTATAAATAATAAAAATTGGAGTAAAAAGAAGAAGAACGAGAATGAATTTCCCCCCCAAAATATGTAGATTAGACTTATTATTTAAATTATAAGTAAAGGAATGAGAGAATAAATGATAATTATAAATATATTTTTTCAATTATTTAAAATTAGAATATAAATTTAATTTAATTTCATTATATCGGAGTGAGACAATTTTTTTTTGTTAAGCCCAAGTGACAATCTTGATATTTTAATTGATGTCATCTTCCAAACCATGCCGATTTGGAAGTAAAGATAACCTGATAATGTCTACTTACATGTTGTATAAATAGTACTTGCAGGCTTGCAGCAAACTAACGTCATTAACGTGTGTTTGGGATAAATGTTTTGCCATGCCAGACTAGCTCTTTTCAGTATTATGACACCGATATCGACTAATTGATATATCTATATTCGGGATTTCAATATTGTAAAGATACATGTACATAAAAATGAATAAAAAATTTGTACCTTGAACAAATTAAATATGTGAGATATACAGAAGTTGGTATGTAATCGAGTACTACGAGTATTTTTTTTTGTTGATTCGACAAATTAATGGACCGCTAGTTATATAGCTAGGGTAGCGGGCCCAAAGCCCGGGCCGTGCACTAATTTATGGCTAGCTTTCGTTTGTTGANGTACTTGCAGGCTTGCAGCAAACTAACGTCATTAACGTGTGTTTGGGATAAATGTTTTGCCATGCCAGACTAGCTCTTTTCAGTATTATGACACCGATATCGACTAATTGATATATCTATATTCGGGATTTCAATATTGTAAAGATACATGTACATAAAAATGAATAAAAAATTTGTACCTTGAACAAATTAAATATGTGAGATATACAGAAGTTGGTATGTAATCGAGTACTACGAGTATTTTTTTTTGTTGATTCGACAAATTAATGGACCGCTAGTTATATAGCTAGGGTAGCGGGCCCAAAGCCCGGGCCGTGCACTAATTTATGGCTAGCTTTCGTATGTTGATGGCGCCGAACGTAAGTATCTGTTTTGGTGTATGAACAGCATGCAGGACGGTGGGTATGGTAAAGCTTAATTTAGCTTCTGATTCTGGTTAAAATGGCTTCTCTGCCCATCTTATGAATTATTGCCTTTTGATCAATCTAAAAGAGACAAATAAATAGTGATCCACCATGTGAATGTGTAGCAGTATGAAGATTCAAACACTTGTCCATAACTCGATCTTTTTCATACATCTTAAAGAAATTTACACTCAATATTTCTATACCAATTCGTTTTTTTTACTAAATTAATTCGATCTTTTTACGTGTCTACATATCGATGTGTGTGTTCGCCCAGTATGGTGTAAATTGGAACTATAATGTCCCAAATGACACATTTAGGAAAGAAAAACATTTCAAAACACTATATCGTCTAGCGTTTTGATTTTACTAATTTTTTTTGTTATTAAGTACAAAACACAAGATGATTCTTGTGTTTGGGGGTTGGTTTTATTTTCACTTTAAAACCACTTTATGTGGGTTTTAAGCTCCTTTAACGCCAGTTTAGTGGGTGTTTCAAGTTTTAAAACACTATATAATGTTACCGGTTAATAAAAAAATAGTCAAATGCTACACACATCGTGTAGCGTTTTGATTACCTTTTCCAAGCGTTACACGATATGGCGCCTTAAAGTGATATTTGGGGACTTATTTTCCAATTGTGCCATTTTGTCTAAAAAATATGACATACACGTCCTTTTCTTGTATGGATACGCTTGAGGATGATGAAGTTATGGAAGCGAGACATATGTTTCTGTCTGTATAATCTTCTTGACCTCAAACCACAAAATATGATAAAATTTATACCAACTCCGTATATAAACATAGGTTTTAAGTGACGATGAAAGGAACAAAACATGCAGACGGTAATTATAAAAGCAACCGAAATGGTCTAATACATGTTTCTGGTCAGAGACTTGTAAGCTTATCGCAATAATCTATGTGTATATATCATGACACCACTCACATGGTCCATGCAGTCCAAGTAAATAAATTGAATTTATTGGCAAATTTTAATGCAAAACATTCGGTGTCAAGCGATTATAATCAGCATTTTGTTATGACGTTAAAATTTTGAGAATACCTAGGTAAACTAACGTTAATTATGTAAAATGTTAGACAAGGAGAGGGGCTAAGCAAAGACAAACTAGTACAAGTAGGGTATTAAACTGAAAGAGCTAGCTAAGTAGCTAGTAAGTAAGTAGTGATAGGGCAAAATGGTTTTATTTTGATCCAAAAAGTCGTTACTTCTCTCTTGTTTATATTTTTGGTCTTCCTCTCTCTCGACCTGTACTTTTCATTACTCTCCCTCTCTCTTCTTCTCTCCTCTGTAATTGAAGTCAGTCACTGACTCACTCACCCCAACCCCCCCCCTCCCCCCTCCTTTAACCCACACACACACACCTTATATACACGCACCACTTCACTTCACTTCACTGAACTAAGTAATTTTTGTTGTTGTTGCTCTATCGATCTGTTTAAATAAATGGGGAGCTAAAAAATCAATGATACTGTACTATATACATTCTCCATAAGCCATGGATTCTTCTTTATATATCATTTTACTTCTTCACTTAGTTCTTTCTCCATCATTTTGCATAGACAGCCAAGATTTAACACAAAATGTGAGTCTTTGTTAGTTTATGTTTTGTTTTACAACTATTTTGGTCTATACTTGCATGGTTTTTATATATTAATTGTATAGGGTTTGATGGTTGAAGAGAAGACTAGATTGGGTTCAACTCCTCCAAGCTGCCATAACAAGTGCAACCAATGTCACCCCTGCATGGCAGTCCAAGTTCCTAGCATAACGACCCACAATGGCCGAGTTCAATCCGGACTGAGTCGACAAGGTACAATTGATCCTTTGGACTACTATGATCCAACAACACCATCACCTGTTGGTAACAAGTACTCTAATTACAAGCCACTTGGTTGGAAATGCAGATGCAGAAATCATTTTTACAACCCTTAGATTTCAATTTCTACTTGACTTGCAATGTTAAAGTGTAATTTAATTTATTTTAATTAATATTTTTGTGTTTTTATTGTATATATAGGAGTAAATAGGTAGGGTCCCTGGGAATCTAACTGTGACTTGTTATAGGCTCATTAATTAAGTGGAGCAGTCGTTGGACTAGAATTTATTACATGTGCATACCATTTCACGAAATTTGTATACACAATATTTCTTGTTGACGCATGCGTAGAATTATCACCCTTTCTGTACGTTGTCAAGTAGTACTACTAGCAGTGTGCTTCAATTACAGGCACGGCTTGTTTTGCTTTCTTACATTTTGAATTGAATGCCCTGCTTTTATTTTAGCACAGAAAATAATACGCGCACTGTGTATATGAAATTTGGTTGTTGGATATGTCATTGTGATGCATTACAATTAACACTAGAGATATGATAGTGGCCCAGAGCAATGGTCCATGTTCAGACACATAATAATGTCTGTGTATCCTTCATCCTTGTGCACACATGTGGACATGTCCATCCTGAAATTCTAGTTGGAATTTTTTTAGTTCCGGTTAATCTCGAAAAATCAATGAATTTTTTTAGCCGAGATTCGAATTTTAAAAATTTAATGAAAACTTTAATATATATGAATGGAATATCTTAGTTCCGAATTTTCTTGTCTCTCTACAATGTCTGACTTGATGATGATGATATACTAGTAGTGTTTCAGTTCTTGAAGTGTGTGATTTTGAAAAGGATAACCTTTGTTTGGACACAGCCTTGGTGATGATGACTCGTGACTGAGTCCGTTAAAATATTGCTGTGCAAACTGGAAAAGAGAGTGAAAGTTAGAATCCCTTTTAACCTGTGAGTTGATGTGTTTGAAATTAAGAGAAAGTGATTGAAATCTCTAAAAGTGGATTGTCTAGGAAAAACGCCAAAGCTTAAGTTCACACAATGACATTGTAGGACACAGTAAAGTAAATCAGGTACTAAGAAGAACTGAAATTGTATAGTCGGGTCAATTTCACCCCTGCAAAAAATATTTTGTTTGATCGTTTCTGCACTCTGCTCTCTGCAATCAGGTTGAATCAGGCAAGTGCAAATACCATAATTAAAAATAAATAATCTAAATTATTATCATTTATAAATATAATTCAGGTATCATACATATTACGTGTCTTTATTTTTTTTCCCAAGAGCATCACTGTTGCTGGTGTTTTAAATCCTCTTTGTTAGTCAAAATTATTGTTTCATACAAGCGTCTGTGCCAAAATGGTTATTTGTTTTTCGCTTTTGGAGTAATTATAACAAAATTTTTAATGAAAATCTTAACAATTTAGTTTGCGAGAGTCTTTGTAATATGATATGCGACAACAAATTTGAATATTTTAGTTGACTAAACACTTGTATCTTTAATTTTAAGATATAACGTTGAAAATGATAACACATGTTTTATTTAATATTTTCAAACTTGCAAAATTTATGATAATAATTTGAGAGAGTAAGAGAGAATAGAGAGAACTAAAATATAACATAAAAAACCCTAATTCTCTCTGTTCTCTCTAGATACGTCTCCCATCTTCATTCTCAAATATAGTCGTTGGGGTTTCCACCGGTTTTCTCCGGTGGAAAATCCCAATCTCTTAATTTTTTTATTATTCAATAAAACTTCTTAAATCAAAAATCACCAGAGCGTCCAGATTTTCTATTTTATCCGATCAAACGGGTGATTTTTCGGTTTCGAGGGGTCCGTTTTATCTTGTTTTTGTGGTTTTGTTTTTTGGATAAAAAACTTGCTCTTATTTTGTAATTTTAGTTTTAATTTGCAATTTCAATTTGGTTGTAGTTTTTCATTGGTGAGAGTTTTGGTGTTTTTCTCCTTTATTTGTGAGAGTATGATTTTTGATTTAGTGATAAAAATTTTTAGGGTATTGCAAATATGGTCGATAGCTCAAACTGGATATGGTGAAGCGGGTAAATGTAAATATATCATTTTCAACAAATGACATGATTATATCTCCAAAAAGAATGGATTAATCAGCCATTGTTTTCGATTTATATTTGTTCGACGCGACTATTTTTATAAATGTTGTATGATTTTTTATTATTGAATTAATACTTAGTAAAAAAATTAATTTTGAGAGAGTACAAAATACACAGTATTAATTTGCAAAGAAATGTTAATTCAATATCAAAACACGCGTCACTGTCGAGTCCGAACACTTACATCGCCAAGCTTTTTCTCACTTGACTCCCTCTTCTCAACCACTCAATTGGTCTCTTGACTTGTACGACCTTGTTCAGAATCAAATCGGTGGCGGTAAACCTAAAATGAGATGGTATATATCTCCCTCCCTCTCTTCGCATTCGAGATTAATTAATGACATTCGTTTATTTATAATTAAATTGTAAACTATTACTCCCTCAGTCCCAATTCAAGTGTCTTGTTTGGCTTTTAAAGGTCAATTTGACTAAGTTTTGACCGAAAATTATATATATAATATAATTATAAAAAATTTAAAAAGTAATATCATTAGAAAATATATTATATGTACTTTAAAATATAACTTTTAATTTTTTTTAAATTGTAAAAGAATAATTTTTAATTTTCGGTCAAATTTTAATTAAGTTGACCAACAAAAATTAAACAACACGCTTGAATTGGGACGGAGTAGGTATCTTAAACAACATGGATGGCCGTCTTCCACGATTTTCGATACGCCTACGGAGGATGATTCTAATAGGGAAATCTTAATTGATACTCTCCAGGCCAGCACGCATATTAGCATTTTTTAGTATGGAATATACTTATACTAGTTTGTTTGTTGCTTGAATGTTTTCCCAGGATTGGAAGACTGAAACGTATAAACAAATTATCAAATCTGGAAGTGTAAGTAACGCTGATTGTGGGTAATAAATTTGGATTGGTGTTATTTTTTGCAGGTGGAGCCCAGACCAGGTGTTTTAAGGTTGATGGACGAAGCCAAGGCTGCAGTTAGGAAAACACGCACTCAAAACATACTTGGATGAAAATTTTATTTTTAATATTCCATTGAATACTCACGGGGTCGGATCGGCCAATCTTCTTGAGGTGTTTTCCCTTCACAGCCATTTAAAGAATGAAAGAATACCGAGTAAGCGCTCCTCTAAACCACACCAGCGAAAACCTAATAGCTTATACATTATTCGAGTCGTTTGGATTACCATAAAGCTGAGGCATTAGTAGCCGCTTTACAAGCTGAGGCATAAGTCTGCGACAGGCTGTACTGAATGAAAAACGTAATTACACAATTCCACCAACTCATGATTGTCCGAGACAAGAAAGTTGTCATATACAGTGACTTAACTATAATCAAAGTCTGGATTCCCAAGAATCTTAGAATGTGTAATAATGTCTGTCTAATAAAATTTTAATACAGCGGAGTTTGTAACAAACGGTCATGCCAAGGGATATTGGCTCCACTGTCTACTCAGTACATTTTTCTGTTTCTTCTTGTTCCGACAGTAATGTAACCTTTCCTTCTATTTATTGTAGGCGCGCTTCCAAAGTCTTGACTGCTTCCTTGCAGGTACATGTTTGTAAAAAATATATTTGGACATTTACTGGAAAAAATAAAGCATGTATTAAAGATGCATGAGAAAAGGCATTGAACACAAATGTGCTTAGATGTGGCATATATCCTACCTAATTATTTGGTTGAAACTTTAAACTTCACTTAAAAATTTGTTTTGGTTCATTTGTGCTTCAAATTATGTTAAGAGATCCATTTATAATGTGGCTAATAATTTTTTTGTGTACAATATAAAGATCTTCTACTATACATGGTCAATATTGATTACAAACTGCCAGCTTCATGACCAGCCGTGTAATAACATGGCAATATTTAGAATGTCTTAAGTCTTAACTCATGACATAGGCTACTGCTGAACTATTTATTAGACTGTGTTTCCAGTTGCCACTTCTCATTATCGCTGTTTTAGTTCTCTGAAATTTGTTTGACTACTTGCCTACTAGTCTACTACTATTTAATGAAATTATGGAATGCAAAGTTTGGTATCAACATGTTTAATGATCTCTAGAACAAGGATTAAATAAGCTTTTTTTTGTAGGCATATATTAGGAAATTTGTTTTTGCATTCCTGGTTAGCTTTACAACGAATATTTTCTAGTTTTGTTTGTAATGCTCTCATGTATGTCGGCACTTGTTATTAGGAGAAAACAGTTTAAAAAGTCTGTCCATTACCCAGCCTTTATGTGATCTGTAACCAGATTTTTCCTCCATAATACAGTGAAGTCGATAATTTTCATGTTTTCCCTGAATGATACTTTTTCTACTATTGTAATATTCAATTCCCTTGCGTAAAGATTTCAGGCATTGTTATGTTTACCACTAGCTCATAATTTCCTTTTTTAGTTAATAGCTTTGATAAATCCTGGCCAGTTAATTTGATAAAATATATACAACAAAAGTTCTAGCACTTGTTGTTTGACTTCATAATAGATAATAATGATGTTCTAGTTGGCAGTCTTAAAAAATTAACTTCCACGGATCCTGGAAACTTAAATTCCCTACACATTTTATCTTTTGCTCATAAGGTTGCATAAGTAAGTTAGATTGACATCGATTTAAGCTTGTAGTGCTGTTAGTGGAAATCCAGGCCTTATATTATTCCTCTGGGTCTGTCCCTTTAGATCTGAAGAGGAAATCCTTACTTCACAATCTAATATTTTCCCCTAACCAGTATACAGAGGCGGAACGAGAGGGGGGGCTGGAGGGTCCATTGCCCCTCCAAGCTTCCATAATACCTCCTTTTATATGTATAATTTTTATTAGTTTCATCACCTTGCCCCGTTCAAATAATTTTTAAAAATAATGTTTTATTAAATTTATTTATACTTTTGTATGTGATAAGGTTAAAAACATTGATAAATAAATTATTTTGTAGCAAAATAATAACATTATTATATATTATATTAATTTTTTTTTTATTATATATATGTTTGTACCAGAAAATTTTTTAAAGTAAATATTGCCCCCCTTCCTAATTTTCTGGTCCCGCCACTGCCANGATAGTTGACGTTATATAGCAAGTACCTTTGAATTATATGGTCCGACGTGGCTGTTCACTGTATGATGGTGATGTACAAAGAAATATTACTGGCAACTCATATTTGTTTGTGACATTCTGTTGAATAATATAAGGCTCTTGCTCAGTTTCTCAGCACTTGGTTTGTGAGAGGGAATTTAACTTACCAAGAATATATGAAAAAGTTAAGACGCGACCTCCCCCCCCCCTCCCCCAACTTTGCTATACAGTATATTTCTGGTTTGGGAAGGATATATATACCATGCCGTCTAAATACTCTACAGAATATGTAATGTAGATAATAAAAATTTCCTTGAGTCTCTGTCTACTCTCTGCTGGGATTCACACATATAATATAGACAGCTGGATGTTGCAGTATAAGATATTTCCCTGCCTCCTTTAAATGTCAAATGTGATCGGGCTTAATTTGTAACTGCAGCTTATGATACTTTTACATGGAGGTCAAAGTTAAAAAGGCCAAAGCCTTATTGAATAGATATTAACATTTTTGCCTTTTTGTCATAGTGTTTTCTAGGCTAACGGCCCAACATACATTTCAAGCTAGCAAAGGCCATTGTAATTTCATACACTTTTGAATCATGATTTGGTATTCATTCCAGCGGTTTAGGTTAATCTGCATGCACTTGAATTACATTTTGAATCTATGTAACCTAATTTATTTGTCAAAGTTTTTGAAAACATAGAGATAGAAAGAGTTGTTGTGAGAAACACAAAGAAGCGGATGAAGTTTGTGTACACCCTACGAGAGTTTGTATTCGTACATTAATAATACAAACAGTATTCATTCATATCTTTGTGTTTGATCTTTGTTATTAATTCAAAGCTTCAATTTACATTGAATTGATTTTAATCCTGCAAAAGAACACACAAATATTCAACCCCCTTCTACTTGTGTAACTAAGAAAATAATAAATATTATAATTTACCCATTATATTATATGAAAACAAAGATAAATAACATGAATTTTGATTAACAAATAAAAATATATAAGAAAATTATAGGATTAAAATATTTTAAATTATATATTAGAATATAAAAATCACGAAATATATTAGAGTATCAATATACAGTTGACATTATTCACAATTTTCAACGAACAGTTTAAAAAGGTGCGATTATTATATGCAAGGGCTTGTGATTTTCGTGATGTCTTAACTTGTTGTGTATTGGTGTACAGATTAATACAATGAAATCACGTAGACACATGTTTGTAAAGAATAGAGGAAATAACTGAAATGGATGCACAAGAGGCAGTGGCGGAACCAATATTAAGCCCCAGTTGTCTTCTAAATATTACAGTATTTATATATACTAGATTTTAACCCGCGATGCATGGATATTTTATTTTATTAATTAAATTAATTAAATTATTTATTTTAAAATTATTAATATTTTTATAATTTAAAAAAATCTTAATATATTATAATTATATTAGTTTTTTAAATTATTTAAATTATATATTTTTACATCAACCGAATTATATATAAATAAAAAATTATAAAATATTAAAAATAAATATGAACATCGCACAAAATATAAATTTGTATTATTAATATATAAATATGTAAAATTTTGTGATTCAAAATATTATGGACATGATTTTTTAATATATCAAACATATGTATATTTAATATTATAGATATTAGATTTAAATATATTTTTGATAAGATCTGTATTTTATTTTATATAAAATTTAATAGATATTATGATATATGAGATATAATATATATGTATTTGTTAATAATATGATAATATAATTATTCATTTGAATAAACTTTTTTATGTTATTAGATTTTCAGTAGTATATTATTAATTACAATTTATAAATAATTATATAATATATATAATTTAAATTGTGCATCAATAAATAATATATATTACTATATTGCTAATGAGATTTAAACTTTAAGTTAATATTAAAAAATGAAATGATGCATAACAATTACCGACATAATAATTTGAACATCCCACTTATCATACCAAAATATGACGGGTTCTTTATTGAACCAAATATATTACTTCATATTAATACTTAATGAGTGTTATGACAATAATTTTCTCATATATAAATTGATTAAATTTANCTTTATTGAACCAAATATATTACTCCATATTAATACTTAATGAGTGTTATGACAATAATTTTCTTATATATAAATTGATTAAATTTAAAAAAGTAATAATATTTATTAATTTATATTATTTTAATTTTAATTTGATTTATTTTATTTATCAAATAGCATGATTCAAAGTATGTGATAACGTGTTTTTGATATAGTATTATATATAACATGGTAACGAAATAGAATGTATATTTAATATCGTAGGCTAAAGTTGATGAGTTCTCCGTATAAAGTTACTCTTATATCTTATATAATATATTAAATATTTTTATAGAAAAAATTTGGATAAGAAAAACTTTAATCATGTCTCTCACAAGAAAAATTCATGGTCTCCCCCCATCTTTTTGTATGAAAAAACCCTAATACTATCTCTACTATAAGCTAATAATAATACATAATAATGTAATGATATGTCTGTATATAAATATAATATAAAAATATTTTAAATCAATTATAAAAAAGTTTCCTAAACGAAATAGAATTTTTTGATAAAAAATCGTAACTGTCTTTTCTGTCTAGATTACGAGCTGCTCAATTTGGATTTTGGATGTTGGACCAAACATTTTTTCTCATATATAAATTGATTAAATTTAAAAAATGTATTAAAATGTATTAATTTATATTTTTTGTTTGAATTATTTTATTTATCAAAAAACATGATTCAAAATATGTGATAACGTGTTTTTGATATAGTATTATATATAATATAGTAATAAAATAAAATGTGTATTTAATATCTTAGGCTAAGGTTGAACTTTTAGCCGGGAAAATCAAATAATTATTTTTAAAAAAAAACATAATTTTTTCGATTTGATCCAAATCAATGAATTAATAAGGTTTCTGAATTCTCAATATAACAATTTCTCCTATAAGTAATCCTCCCCCTCACAAGAAAAATTCACGATTTTTCTCCATCTCTCTGTATGTAAAACCCTAATACTATATCTACTATAATATAATAATAATACATAATAATATGTGATATATGACATGTCTCTATATAAATATAATATAAAAAGTATTTTAATGTTTTAAATCAATTATAAAAAGGTTTCCTAAACGGAACAGAATTCTCTGATAAAAAATCGTAACTGTCTTTTATCTCTATATTACGGGCTACTCCTGTTGGATTTTGCTTGTTGGATGACCTCAGAATTAAAGATAATTTTGACCTCAGAATTAAAGATATTACGGGCTACTCCGGTAAAATTGTCTAATTCTGATTTCTGAAACTCAAAATATGGCCCAAACAATGTTTTTCATGTAAAGAGCACAATAATTACGATTTTTCTTTTTAATTTACATCCAAAATAGATATTTAAATTTATATATTACTAAGATATCTAATAAAGTTTGAGTTATAATATGAAGTGGGGTAAGAAAAATTATAATGGTTAGAAATCTTAATAATAATTATAACTTATAAATAATTAGAACATAATATTATGTAGTTATTAAGAATCGATTATTTGACATTTGATAGTATTTGGATAAGATCTCTTACTCTTATTATATATAGGATATAAGAGTATCTCCAAGTATGATATCTAAAATTGTTAGCTAAAATAATTAGTTATAACATGTATGTAAAATTTTGGCTAATAGGTAGTGTGTGTATTCCAATGGAATTATCTAAAATTGTAGCTATCTAAAATTGTATCTAAAAGTTTTACATGTTCAACAAATATAGAAGATCAAATATGATTATTTATATTTTTTGCTAAGCAAAATTATGGTTGAAGTATCTCAAATTTTAGATATCCTCTAAATGGTGTCATATAGATGCCACATAAATATTTTAGCTAATGGGTCTTCATCCTTGGAGATGCTGCAACAGGATATAATTTTTTGTCCCGGCTCTCGCAAATGCTGGTTCCAGACTACAGGAACTAATTCACAAATATGATTAAAATATTGATTACTTAACCTGCAATCTCTATCTGTACCAGGAAAGAGGAGAGTTTTTATGTCCGTTCAGAATGTCTGCACTCTGCACCTTCCTCTGCTATATATATTTGTTTGTTCACGTATACAAATTTAAGGGTCCTTGCCAGAATTTATCCTTATTCATCAATAATCTTTTCAGATTAGGTATTAGACGATCGTCTCTTTTCATGCTTTCTATTCGTTTAGTAGTTGACCCATATTGTATGTCATAGCTAGATAATTAAATCTCAGTGGACCACATATTTACATTTTTTTACAAATTGTTTTTTCTTTTTGCTAAATGCATTTGTATATAGTTGATCTCTGATGGCAGAGCTCTACTTTTAAACACTACCACGCTATTGTAATTGCTTCCACATTCGGAAATTTGGTTAGTAACAAATTAATTAACAAAAGGGGTGGATTAGGTGGTTCTCTTTTGCCTTCACAATAGACAAGTACAAGTTGAGTAACAGTAATATAAACACACACACAAATGCAAGGTTATGATTTTATAACCTTTTAATTACTCAGCTTGTTGACAAGTACATGTATATTTGCATCTTGACTTTAATCAGCAAGTAGATATCTGAAAATTTTGTGCGGCTTAATTACTTAATGGAAAAAAAACTATTCTTTCATTCTAGAACATCTAATTAGTGTTTTTTAAGCTTATTATATATGGTAATTGATGTATTAGTGTGGTAGTCAATCACTTGTTAGAAAAGGAACAAAGTCCACCTACTCACCGGGGAAATAGCACATACATGACCACCTGCATTATATCTTTTCAATTAACTGACATATAAGAATTGACTATTTAAATTTAATTTATAGGAGTATTAGATAACAATTAATTAAGGTGTTTTATAAGTATGAAATTATGGCCAATTAAATGATTCCTCGTAGTTGTTAAATTACCATGCACTTGTATCTTTTTTGGCTGGCTCTATTGATATTTCGCGGGGCCAACCGAGTTGATATAATAAAAGTGAGGGGATCATGGCAGAAGGTATACAAAATAAAATCTTACGGCTTCAGTTCGAAAATATTCCCAAAAGTTGCAATTTTTTTAAATAGAAAATTGTAAGAGATTTGAAAAATTGTCCTGAAAAAAAATTCTCAAATGAACGTGTTCCCGATTGATTAAAATTTTAATAAAAACAATACATTTCTATGTATACATATAAATCCACAATGTTGTCAATTCGTATTTAAGGACATTTTTTAGAAACTTTTTTAGATACTTAATATTACTTTTTTTTTCTTGAATAAGTTTATAACATTACTAATTAATATTTATTCTAAAAAATCGCGAAATGAGCTAGAATCAAACCCGACAGAGGATAAACCATTACTTCAACTATCCAAATATCCAAGGCTCATATTACTCTTTTTCAAATCAAAGATTTCAACAAAATGGTCAGTTATGAATGATTTAGTCGAGAAGGGAGAGCCCGGGTTCAAATACCACTATTCAGTTACAACTTATTTTCGAAGGATAGGACTATAGGAGGAAAATTCAATTACACCTTGTCTGCGAAGAATATGAGAAGGGAAGAAAATAAAGATAGTCACTCCTTTCACTACACGAAATCCCGGATTCAGCAAATTTGGGAATTTAAACCATAAAGAGATTATTAAGTAAATTTGGGAATTTCACTTTATTTCATATCAAGTCCTCCAGCCAAAACCAGAAGATCATCGTGTACTTCAAATTATTAAGTTACTATTTAATACTAGTATTTAGGGCAAACTAAACAAAATTCAATTGAGTAACATAATGTCAGAAACAAATCATAGTTTTAGAAGTAAAATCGAAAAATAGATGCAAGACTTTACCCCACAGTAAGCTGATTGGACAAGTATCATGTATAGTCAAACTTTACCCAACCCACCATTTACATTTTTGACTTGTTGCACATAACCTAGTTGGTCCTTTACAGTTTACAGTGATTATTAGAAGGATTGTTTAACTGTAGCGTACGTTTCAACTCGCTGACAAATTTTGCCTACGTTACTGCGTACATATATACGAAGTCATCCTCCACAATCATGTGAATCAATGCATGTCAACCACTTGGTTACTGTATTCAAACTGAGAATGGAAACAACTATTTCATGGTAGTCGTTTTTTGTTATGGAAATTAACTGTTACATATAATTTCGTGTTATATATATAAATGTGCAGAAATATCAGTGTTGTAAATACTATTTGACCCATTCGAAAACTCATTTTCAAGTTTCAATCGAGTCAAGTTCGATTTAATCAATCAGATAAAAACATGATTTCTATATTATTGGGGTCAAATTCGCCTGAATTTAATCATATTCAACCGAAAAATGTAATCGAATTTCACACATATACACAATAGAATTCAAAATAAAATTTAGTAAAAGAAAACATAGTTAAAAGTAGCAATATTAAAAAAAGAAAAAGAAAAAAAAGAGAATAACGTTCATGAGAATAACGTTCATTAGAATATAAATGTGCCGTACGTGACAATTTTGTAAATATGAAATTTATCTTTGTATTAAACAATTATATTATTATGTATTGCATTACATAAAATATCGACTAATTAATAATCGATAAATTAATATTTTTAATATCAACATAATAACAATAGTAAATCTTTTATCTCGATTAATTAGTAATATCGATAAATTAATAAAATTTACCGGTACAAATATTATTAATTTATAAAAATTTTACTGCATAAACTTTTCTATTCTCAAATAATTAGCTAAGATGATCCTCGGGAATATCAAACCCAATAAATAAATAAATTAATGGGTTGTTTGAAAATTTGGATTTTATTTAAAAAAATTCTATTCCATCAAATTACATGTTTGGATAATCACAAAACTTAAATTTTATTTCGGTTAGAATTCAAGACATTTAAATAATTGAGAATTTGATTGGCAACACAATTCATATAATTTGAATCCATAATTTAAAATGAACCACATGTTCACAAATAAATCTAAAGAATTTATGATATAACCATGTAAAGATGTATATCTTAGAGTTAAATAACATAAAGTATAAATTGTATTATTTTTTGATTTAGTATACTAAATTTTAAAAGGTTAAATTTAATAAAAAAAAGATTTTAAAAATAATATCCTATTAGTTATCCCATGGTAATTTTGAATATTCTTCGATTTTTCGAATACTCGTTATTTGGATACTAAACTAAGTTGAACTGTTTTCCAACTGATACAACTTCATCAGGAAAAATATAAATGACAAATTTATCAAAATCATTCATTAAATTTTATATATGACCCGATGAACGCCGAGACTTCTTGGTTGTACGTAATACTTCATCGAAGTTATTTGTATTAATGTAACTAGTGAAATGTAATTAATATATATCCGTAATACAATGTAGTGAAGGGATAGTTCATAACAAGAAGCAAACTAATATACTCTGGCTGCATGAAATTGAAAGGATTGAGATCTTATGGTAAAGTTGTCTATATCCATTATCGTTGCCAAAGTTAAGTGAGATCCGAATTCTTTAATTATATAATCCTTATGTTAATTCCTAACTACTACTTTTTGCTTCATTCATTTATTGTTTATCATTGAAAATCCTTGTACGTCACTCTTTTGACTTGAATATAATTGTCAACACTCTCTCTCACGCAGACACGTACATAATAACTCCTATAAGCGTTAAAGAATAATTTAAGATCTATTTGAGTCTCTCTCTAATATCTTAAAATTTTAAATGAGCTGCTTATTCAATATGACATCAGAGCGAGGTTAAAAAATGAAATTTCGAGTGAGGAAGAATGTTAAAAAATAGTATAAAATCCATATGGACCTCTCACTAATACCTTAAGGTTTTAGATGAGTCGTTACTCAATAATAAAAAATTACACAACACACATCGCAAGAAAAGAAGATGATAGCGAAATGGAACTTTGAAGCTGCACAAACAGCTACTCTAGTTACATAATTAATAAATAAATCCTGTAGTGGTTGGGTAATTATAATCGAAACAGGTGTAGAGGGTTTGGTCAGTGACATGATTGATTATAATTTCACAATATATACATTTAAAAGTGCCATTTGTGTACGAGTATTTATAATTTATATTCCGTATAGGTACGGTCGTACGGATGCTACTCTACTATACAATTAGAGTAAAATACATGAATAACTTCTCTAATATAAATAATGAAAAACCTTAGATAAAATATTAATCGAAAAACATATATATTCTACTTATAATAATATATTACAGAATCTATTAATCTAACATACATATATTTTACGATTAGCATTAGTTCCCCAATAAATATAATTATACCATAAATGGAAACGGCTAATATTTCTCGTTCATTGACTTTTGTTGTTTCAAAAGAAAGAAACTGCAGAAAAAACATGTTACTTTATGTCGAAGCATGAAGTACTACTATACGTATACAGCGTATCCTTAATTTACTGCTTTTTGTGCTTTTTCTTGCATGCTAATGTTAAAAATACGGATACGTGCGTGTTTAACTTTACACTTATCTAAAAAATAAAAATAATTATATTCATCTCATGCATTTGAAACATACTTAACTGAATTAATACATATCGGCAGATGCTACAAGCAATGAAAACAAATTCGAATGAAGAGAGCAGGAATCTCTACTCTTTGTACAAACCTATATTGGACTCGGAATAGATACAATAGTATGTATACACAGTAATGACTTGCATATAGTTTTTCTTGACTTTGATATATAGTTATATATGTCTAGCTAGCACAGTATCAACTCATAATAATCTTCAGCCACATCTCTATAGTTTGAAAATATTTCGTAAACTCTTCTTTTAAGACTCTGGATCCAAAGTAAATTAGTATCTTATGTATGTTTTACGGTTAATGATAATTTTTCTTATAGAATAAAAGAAACCTTACGATAGTTATTGTATTTTTGATACCATTTGTTTATGGAATAATTTCTTCCTGGCAAAAAAAAAATGGTCCGCGAGTAATCCGAAAAATCAATACCAAATTTGTCTTGAAAACTCAAATACTAATATACACAGCACCGCCGGAAAACACAGCTTCATTTTCAGAATCGGCATTGGTCCTCTGATTAACACATTATCTATGGCTTTTGATTACAACATACATAAGCACACACCCAGATCACTAAAGTGGAATTGAAAATACAAGCCTAAAACGTACAATGACGGAAAATCATATTAATAAAAAAAAACGATCCGATATCATACATTACTGATCAGTATTTACACTATATATATGATGAACAACAAGCTACATATATAAATTGTATGATTTTTAATACTTATACTGAACAGTGTACGTACACGTACGTATATATAGGTTACAAGTCCATATTTTTCAAACCAGGCTTAAATAGACGTATATATCTGGACTATTAATATATAGGTATTAATGATTGAATAAAAATCAAGCAATGGAATTAAAAAGAGGATCTTCAAGGAGAAGCTCAGACCAGAATGAAGTTGATGGCCCTCCATAGCTGGAAGTACTACAAGCATCCCCCGTATTCGAAATCGAACTTTCGGTTACAAGCGGAGCTGCTGCTGCTGCTGCTGCTGCTAGAGGAGGAGTCGATACAGAAGATGATGAAAAATTGCATGGAATTTGCAAATCAGGCATATGAGAAAAAGGCATTTGCAAGTCATTGATGATCATGTCCTGATTATCAGAAGAGTGGTTAGGAGTAGTTGATGTATCGGGCAGTAGTGGAATATTATTGGTATTATCCAGCTTGTTGAATGATGAAAGTGAGGCCAAGAGATTATTATTATTATTATAAGTCTCGATATCATTGTTGATCATGTTGTTGTTGTTGTTAGAGAAAGATGGTGAGTTGATGTTGGGCTGAAGAAGAAGCTCAAGGTACTGAAGTTTGGCCATTTGAGCGGCTTCGGATTGCAATCTCGCAGCTTGCACTTGTTCCCATGAATGCTGGTCGATTAGTTGTTTGAGGTTTGCTAGAGCTATAAGATGAGGCAGGCTTGCGAAGATATCGGTTCGAGGCCGGTGAGTCATTGGATCGAATCCCATCTGGATTAGCTTTTTCTTTAGATGAGTGTTCCAGAAGTTCTTGATCTCATTGTCAGTCCTTCCAGGCAGATTTGTTGCGATTGCTGACCACCTATTTAATTATTCAGAAAACATAGAATAAATTACTAATTATAGATTATCATATTTTTCCAAAAATATGTAATTTTTTTCAAGTGAACTAGATTGAGAGAATTAGTACGTACTTGTTGCCAAGGATAGAGTGTAGATTGAGAATGGTCTGTTCCTCCTCTTCGGAAAACTTTCCTCTCTTAATATCAGGCCTCAAGTAGTTTGTCCATCTTAGTCTGCAGCTCTTCCCACATCTATTAAGACCTAATTAATTACATAACAAATAAGACATACACACAGTCAGTGGTATACAAACACAAACACATTACCGATTATCATGAGGTACTTTGAGTCCCGGACATGCTTGCAGAAAATTGCAAAACACATATATGGTATTTCAAGTAATCCACTATAACTCACNAACACATTACCGATTATCATGAGGTACTTTGAGTCCCGGACATGCTTGCAGAAAATTGCAAAACACATATATGGTATTTCAAGTAATCCACTATAATTCACATATATATATATATATATAGAACTTTTGTCTCTCTCTCTCTCTCTCTATATATATATATATATATATCAACCTGCAAGTTTGGGGAGAGCTCTCCAGCTGCCATGGCCATGATTCTGAATGTGTGTGGCAAGTTTTTGATCTTCTTCAGGGGTCCAGGGGCCTTTCTTGAGGCCAGTTTCATCACAACAAGGAGACCTTCCCATTTCTAGCTAGACAGCTAGCTAGCTAGATGTAGAGTCACTAACACAAATATTGTGTACTAGCTAGTTATAATAATATATATGTGATTTCCACAAAATCTGGCTGCCTCCTACCAAGTAACTGGAGTTACATGACTATTTATATATCGAAAGTGTCAGTCTCGGTCCTCTTGTCTTTTTCTTGTATACCAATAAAATGACTTTCGTGGGATCCTACACTTTTAATTAATTTCAGTGTCCTTTTCCATTGTAAATTGTCATATACACCCACAATCTCTAGCAGCCAACAACTACGTCTTACTTTTATTCGCACAAGACATTAGTCGCCGGTGATGTAGGACCATATATATTAGCTACATGAAATCGTATATTTTACGATTTATTTGCTTTTCCATTATTTATTGTTGCTTTATTTCCCTTTCTTATTTTATATATATATAAGCTATGGTTATAAAATAGGTTTGAATTGGTTTTTTCCATTTTTAATTTACATATTGTGTTTTGGAGGTCTCCGTTTACTCTACATGTCTACATATCACATAGCTAGGGTGCGACAACTTCATTTCCAAATGCATTGTATAGTTTACATATCAAAATGTTTAGGCCAATATTCACCCTTTTATTCGTTGCCAATGAGAATTTTCCTGCAATTTTCAATACAATTTGCCAATAGAGTAATTATTATTATCATTACATACCAGTTACAAAATAAATATACAATAATTAGTATTATTGTTATTATGTAGAATAGAATAGAAATGGACGACAAAATGAGGTGAGTCGTTTTCGGGGAACAGATGGCAAGTGGGCGCTCGTCGGAAGAACTCACTCCATGCACGCAAGTAAAACCATTCTTTCGTCACCAAAATTGCATGGATCTATATATCATATCACTTTTATATCTACGTACTCTTACTATATTATTTTGTTGTATGCTTATATCTAACACTAGCGATAGTTGATCAACCCGATTTATTTCCGCGGATAGGTCCTAACTAGCCCTACAAAAACGCGGATTTATAATATGGTCCCTAGATTCACAAAAAATTTACATGTTAATATTATCTACGAAAAATTATAATCAATTGTCAGGACTAGATTCTAATTATATAGTTACTGTAATCTAACTATAATATGTACATACACATTTATCTATTGCTGGGTCCTCTCTCCCTCGCTTTATTTCAGAAATTGCTGGCCACCTTCCACAGAAACGTATTAGTCACTCAATTAATCAGGGTTCAGTACGTAAATGAATTAAATTGTTCTTGAATTATTCGAATTCAATTCATAAAATATTTGAAGATTCGAATTTTTGTGCCAAATTAACTCGAACACGAATTCAAACTATTTAGTCTAAATCGAATTCAAATTCTCACTCATGATCAACTCTCTCTTACATCACATTATCACATAATTTGTTAATTATACTGTAATTAAGTTTTTGTGAAACATGGGATTAGAATGTAATTAGTCTTTATAATTATTTCGATCGATCTGTTTGGTCCCTAGAAAATATTAACGGATGAGCCAAAGATGTATATGTAAAAAGATTTAAAAGCAAATGTTAATTACTAGGAAAATTGATATTAATTATTCGACCTAATTATTAAGCTCATGTAATAAATATGCGTGCGTCTAATTAATCGAAGAAGTTACTTGGGTTTAGGCACAAAATAACGTTAAAGATACAGATCAGAAGAAGTGAAAATCACGCAATTTGACCATACAGAGAGCAAGTTGGTGCAGCAAACTACTCTTTGATTTTCACCACCTATACATGCATACATACGACATAATATTAGAGCTACATTCATATCTTTTATCATGTTTATTACTACTCTCTTTTTTAACTTAAAAACCGCGTCAACTGGATCTCTCCCTCCAGATACCTTTGTCTTCATGTACATTGTCCTTATACACAAGCTTCTGCAACAATGTCTGATTAATATTTATTTGAAATCTTCTATATATATGTACAT
This sequence comes from Oenanthe javanica, assembly GCA_008931105.1. Lineage (NCBI taxonomy): Eukaryota > Viridiplantae > Streptophyta > Magnoliopsida > Apiales > Apiaceae > Oenanthe > Oenanthe javanica. The sequence continues at coordinate 15,088 of QRFB01001970.1, read as the reverse complement.
TAGTACATATCTCAATTTATGTTTTAGATTTTTTCTTCTGAGGACCAACTTTATGTCAGCTAAAAGTCAGATCTATTTGTTGATGCATGGTTCTCATTACAAAAACAAAATACATCTGTGATGCATACAAAAGCAATGCTGGAAAAATATATACATGTGTGTATATTCTACATATATGTATACAGGGGTGCAACGTTGTTGAGGGTGATCAATTAATTAGTAGTTAGAATATAATATATGATCAGATAGTCGGTATCCTAAAATATTAGGGTATTAGGAAACCGAATTATCAAGATCATATAATATATTCTAACATTTCTCTTACTCGAAAATTCATTTTTGAGCCGAACCAAATTATCAGGATCATATAATATATTCTAACATTTCTCTTACTCGAAAATTCATTTTTGAGTTGAGAGTGGATTACGGACACCGATCTTTGAACAATAATTTATCTTTTATATCAATTATAAAATTTGAGAATTTTGAGGGTGACATGTGTCTCATGTTCGACTCCCGGCCAACTTAAATTCTGATATCATGTTAATTTATCAATTCTGCTAAAACATTAAACTATTATGAAACCGAACGAGGATGATATGTTATAATATAACAGTAGTATCAAAATTAATTATGGTCCAAAATTGGAAGGGTCGTGTCTGGTTCTAGCTACAGTATATGTCTGCCTCTGTTGAAAACTTACCTGATCAACCATTATATTTAAGACCCTCTAACTCTCTAAGCATCACATCATATGCCACGTTTATGTTCCATCGGCCATCTATCAATATTCATGACATATATGATAGAGATACTCCCTCCCCTCTGCGCGCGCTCCTTTCTAAAATAAAACACATCCATTTAATTAGTTTATAAAAATAAAACAATACAGTAGTTAATTTAGATCGTAAAATGTATTAAGATTATATAGTTGCTTTTCCAAGATTAACTAGAGAATAGATTGATATGTTATATGTATGCCACCTTTAGATATTTCTGGAGACAATAATATTTGTAGAAAAATTGTTTCAAATGCTGAGTTGTCATGTGTGTAATTAGTAACTTTTCAATAATAATATGAGACCCTACGTGCATACATATGCGTTCACGAATTAAAATAAGATATATATCATGCACCACGTAATTTGAGAAAAAAATTTGAGATAACTTTCGAGTTACGTAACATTACTCTTCTTTGTATAAGTCGTCATAGTTAATTAAAGCTGATACACACCTAATATGTCATCTCAATCCCACATCGAAATATACTAAGGGCTTGTTTGGTTGAATATGGATATTGACTTTCTTAGGAAGTTTTGATATCTGGATATTTAATACTGTATGAAATTTATGGGAAGTTAAAAAAATTGTTTGGTTAAAAAGAGGAAATTATATTTCCCAGGAAGTGCAAGTTACCATGAGAAAGGTAGGTAAGCAAATTCATACATTGTGTGGGTATTGAAACTTCCCGGAAATACTATTCCTTGTAATATTGTTAACCAAACAACTTTACAAATATTCAGTTTCCGGAAATTTCAAGTTCTTACATATATGTCTGTCAACCAAACGACCTTTAAGCCTTTAGTTCCGTATATATATAAGATAAAGTACAATTATCAAGTACATCAACATATTTTAGGACATAATTAACCTAGTGAACCTGCGCGGATGAGAACCTATTCTTTTCCCCGCAATGCAGACCCCCGTCTTTTACCTCCTATATATATTGTCGGCACAGTTTGCTGTATGTCAAGAACTGGAGATTAAAACTCCAATTAATACGCGCATTAGATATTTAGATGTAGAGAGTACTAGAGTAGGAGAATAGAGAAATGACAGAGGTAGATTGCTTCTTGTTATAAGGTTCCTTGTCTGCTGGCCCACCTCGATCACACATCAAAACAATCAGGTTTAGTTAAAAAAAGAATACTGTATGAGGTCAGTTAGATATATAAAATTAGATTTTTATAACACAAAATATAATCATTGTATTAGTGTCAGCTAAACAACTAATTTAATTGCTTGTTCACTTGGTTTTCTACCCACCCATAAATACATCTAATTCATCCTGACTTTGTGCGCCTCCGTTAGGGCCACGTGTAATTTCCAAAGTCTATGCAGTATGCAGGTACGTACCACCCATCCGATTAGCCCCGAAAAAGAATATAATTCAAAATGAGTGAATTTGAATTTTATTTTATAATTCGGACAAATACCGAGTCGGATCTTTCCACTAAGATATTTGGTTATATTTATTTTGAGTAGTTCGAATAATTTTAAAATACTCGAATACATATTTATTATACGTAGTTGACTTGAATTCGTAAGTTACATATAATATTTAATATTTATATTAAAATAATAATGTATAAAATGATCACATTTTAGTTCTTAATAAATAATTATTCAAGTATTCTTAATTTTTTTAAAATTACTACATACAAATTCGAATTCGAATATACAAATTAAAATAAGTAGTTCGGTATCCATTAAAATTGAGCCGAATCAAATACGAATATTGATATTCGAACATGAGTCGAATCTGAACAAAGTGTACTACTTATTCGAATCCGAACCGAATCCGAATAAATAATTATAAATTAAAGCGGAATATGATCATACTACTATTCGCACTTATTCGACTCGATTTCCCGTCTACTTCCAATAATCCAATGTGCTCGTGTATATATATAGAATGTAAAATTTTATTCGTTTCTAAATTACATATTTTTATATAATTAACACATGCACATAATAGAAAACTTGTCACATATCGTTAAATGAAAATTTTGCAGTCTATGCGTATCAGTAGGTATATATATTGTCATCAAAAGATTTATTGACAGGCAGATTAATTGAACTTGTGTGTCAGTAACTAGAGAGAACATCCTCAAAAAAGGTGAAAAAATCAATTTTAGAATTAAAATAAATGAATATTCCTATATTTACATTACTGTTCTAAAATTTGAATTAATTATAACAATGTAATTTGTTTGTAAATAAAAAAATGATGAAAAAACTTTATATCTTTTTTGAATCTCACAAAATTTTAAGAATCTATATAAATTTTTTGCTTATAAATATATTATTGTTAACAATTTAAATTTTAAAATATATTATTCATATAAATATATTTATAAATTTTAAAATTATTTTTTTAATAATTCCGTACATTCTGTTATTAAGAGGTCTCTGCAACCTTATACATATATACCCGTGCGTCAAACCTATAAATTCAAAAATTATACATATATATGTCATTGACTTTATTACCGTGCATACGTATGAAGGAAACCCTAAGAAGAAAAGAGGTGAACTGTTCTTTTATGACCTTTTAAATTTTAACTTTTTCACAGAATATCCCAAGTAATTTAACTTTTGACCTTATGGATGTATTTAAATTAATGCCGGATAAAAAAGATTTCGATATATTTTATTGGAAGGTACGTATCCATTCGATCAGAATGTCAGGTCCTTATAAAAAGATCTTTTGGAAATGTGGCAAGACTTAAGAATATAGATCGATGTGTTTCTACAAGCTGAAGTCAATTTTTATTACGTGATTACTCTGATATCGAATTCGTAGATCAGTTATCCAATTTCAGTGAACTATCCCTCGTGAGTCGTGGCACATTCTGTATCAAGACATGATCCGCTATAATATTTGGCCTGTTTGGCCTACCTTAAAATAAGTTCTTTTAAACTTATTTTCGGGTAAAAATTTCATATTTTGATAAATGTTTTTTTATACAAATATTTAATGTATATTTGAGATTCTATAAATTGTAAATTTTTTTNTTCATATTTTGATAAATGTTTTTTTATACAAATATTTAATGTATATTTGAGATTCTATAAATTGCAAAAAATTTTTTAATTTTTTTCAGAAAAAAGTTAGGAATCTCTAACTTTGTCTTAAAATAAGTTGACTTATTCTGGAAAAAAGTTCCCCAAACACCCCCATTATATCAATTAAGAAGCTACTAAACCTTTTTATCACCACAAGCCTTTAAAACAGTATTTACGCTTATTGATGGACTTATCATTTAAATTAGTCTCTACATCTTAAAATGATTGTCTTTTTTTTTTGTTAGTTAAATTGACTGATTTTTTATCGAATATTATACGTAATATATAATTAAGAAAAAATTAAAAATTATATCATTAAAAAATATATTTAATAAACTTTAAAATATATTTTTCAGTTTTTGAAAAATTTAAGAAAATAATTTTTAATTTACAGTTAAAGTTGGGTAAATTTGACCGCACAGAAATCAAAGAAGACGCATATTGTGAGATGAAGGGGTAATTTATATTTGATTCGTTATCAAATAATTTCAACGAATTTTAGCTTCATTAATATTGACCACAGCCTATATATGTCATAGTATCGATTGGCACATGGGACTTTGATCGTTTCTTGTGTGATCCATCAAATTTACAATAGATCAGAATGTCCTCTGCGAATTGATCAACTCGTTGAATTTCTGTCCCTTCCATTCGTCTAAATAATCTCATCGATACTATCAGTACGTTCATGCCTTAGTTCATATATATGGGGATGATTGGACCATCGAATCACATTTCTTTATTTCTATCCAAATTGCCGAGGTAATTGGATTGAATTTATATTCCTCCCCAACAATCTATATTTTTATTCAACTTTTTTTACTCCACATATTAAAAAAAAATCCGCTTATGATGACAAATATAATTTGTCTATATATTATGTTTGTAGATAAAACACAGAAAAAGAAGAAGAATTGAACACGGTAAGAGATAATGGAAATAAACTTAAAGGATTGCATCACATAATTAAACTAAGATTGAATAATGAAGAAGATGAGCATGTATTGCAGAGAATACATGTTACCATCTAGTACCTTGATGGACTACATTGTGATTGATCTTCGTCAAATAAAAATTAAGTGGGGGCTTTATATATAGCTTAATATCCTAACAACTACAAAAATTAAACTACCCATGTATTTTATTCCTCAATACTCCCCCTCAAGCCAATTAGTGGGAACAAAGTGAAACTCTTGGACTTGAAGATAATAGAAACTGCTACTAATCAATCATTGTCCTGACAGTTGGAATGTGCTGCTGCCATTTTGAGGACTACTGCTCACAGAGCTCAATTTTTATAAATAAAAAAAACTCCATCGACTTCCCTTCACTCCTTTAACCACAGCTTGATATGTTAATTCAAGGCATTTTATCTCAACAGAATCTGGTAGAGCAAAGTGTTGAAGCACAACTTTTTCCAAGCATGACCGGAGTAATCAAGGCTTCACCCAATCTCGCACCATGTATTTTCGGGATTGAATTATCAGCTAACTTGACAATGCAAGATAAACCGTAAATACTCACAGAGCTCAATATCATGGCAATTACTTCCATGTAAATGATGGCAATAACTTCCATCTTTAAAAAATCTCCATCGATCTCTTCTTCCTTGTCATCCAAATAACATCTGTTTTCAAAAGGCTACTTCAAGGTTAATGACCTACTTCAGGGGTCATTGTCGCTTCAACAGAATTTGGCGCCGGAATTTAAACGGAGAAACGAGGCACGATTATAGCAACTTTTAATTTCAGCTACTTGACGATGCAAGGTAAGTTGTGAATTTAACTCGAGTACTCGTTGACTCTGCAATACATTCAGCTGTTGCCTTTTCTCCACTTCTTAAGGTGTACTGTTTCACCTGATACTGCACCTTCCCTGAGCCTTTGCACAAAGTACATTGCAATGCCTGCCACCCATTGCAGGTCCGACAATTCCTTTGACATATCAACTTCTTCCCTAGCTCACATGTAATATCATAAGTTTCGAGAGCAGCAACCACGAAATAGTGGAAAAGGAGAGCTTAGAAATGAACTCAGGGACGCCGAAACTACGAGGAACAGAATCAGCAATGTCATAAGCAAGAGAGAAGGCAGATAAAACAACTTTAATTCAAAACTCCAATACAGATTTTTGGGTCGCCGACCAAGTCCTCTTCTGGATATCGATTCAGGAATGGAACTTTTATCAACTAACCTTGAAGCCAGCAGTGGTCTCCATGCTGCTGCAACAGTAGTCATAAATAATAATAATAATTATTATTATTATACCAATTCTTCTAACCACCCACCACCACCGTGCTGTTATCTTCTTCAACTGTCAACACCAAGGCTTCCACTAATACTACTATGGACATATCATCATCCCAACATATTTCATCTCATCAATCTGCTTCACCTTCAGTTTGTGTTTACTCTGGTCTGCCCTTATTTCCGTCAGGGCAGCAGCAGCAGCAGCAGCCACTGTTATCTTCTGCCCTTTTTCCGCCCGTTATTCCACTCATAACGGGGACTACTACTAGTTCAATCGGGATCGAAGCTGGTATAAATAGTACTGGTAACAGCAACACTGCAATGACATGGATCGATGGCATCATCAAGGATCTTATTCACAGTTCGTCTCCTGTCTCAATACCCCAGCTCATCCAAAATGTTAGAGAAATCATCCACCCCTGCAATCCTAGCCTTGCCGCAGTACTTGAGAGTAGACTCCGCACTTTGACTAGCACGACAACATCGGACCCAGACTATCTAATGACGATGACAAGGGATACAACATCACCGGTTATTAGAAACTCCTCGTATCCTCCACACTACCAAAATCTTCTAATTACTTCTTCTCAAGTAACAGCAGGGCAATCTCAATTTCGACAAGAGCAGGCATCTTCATCTGCGCCACTATCTGGTCTTTCGGTACATCGAGGGGATTCATCCCATATAACTATCAGCTATGAAAGACTGGAGTACAGGTATTACACGTATAAATGCACCAAATAGATGATACAACACAACATCGTTTCTCTTAGGCATTCTAACAAACACCTCATGTGTCATCACCAAACACACAGTAAGACGAAACTGCGATAGTGATGTCGGAGCACGACGGCGAAGAGGAACCGATGTTGGAGAACGGTTTATAACCATCAACAACACACATTTCACCACAAATCCATGAAGTAGTATTCCTCCATTCATACAACGACTACACATCTGAAACAGAACCATTAAACTCACATAATTCGGTTCAAACATTTCGTCGAACACTTGTGAGCAGAAATAATATTTTCTGGAAAATGATGGGAAAAAAACTCAATGAGCTCAATGATGAAGCTCCGAATCATATAGGGACGCAGCGGAAAGAAGCCTCAAGGATCGATGGCTTTGATACCATGATGACAAATATAATTTGTCTATATATTATGTTTGTAGATAAAACACAGAAAAAGAAGAAGAATTGAACACGGTAAGAGATAATGGAAATAAATTTAAAGGATTGCATCACATAATTAAACTAAGATTGAATAATGAAGAAGATGAACATGTATTGCAGAGAATACATGTTACCATCTAGTACTTTGATGGACTACATTGTAATTGATCTTCGTCAAATAAAAACTAAGTGAGGCTTTATATATAGCTCAATATCCTAACAATTACAAAGACTAAACTACCCTTGTATTTTATTCCTCAATAGCTTACTTATCGTCTTTCTAATTTTTCATTAACTTCATTAACATTCTTTTTATTTAATTCTGTTCTCATTCAACCACAGAGCCTGGAATTCCAACTTATACATATATATACCTAATATATATATATATATATATATATATATATATATATATATATATATATATATATTTCAATACTTTTGTCACTGAATTATAAGTGGTGATTCCTTGATCAGCTTGTATTATATAATTCTCGATAAGATTTTATTACAACTTTTTTCTAAATAAGTTAGGTTGTTACTTGTTGACTGACATCTTGAGTTTTTAGCCTATTCATTTTTTAAGCTTGACTTCAAAACTAGGACTGTCAAATCAAATGTTGTTTAGGCTGGGAAACGTGGCTTCGTTTACTCCAATGAATTTAGTGCGTATAAAATATAAATATAAAATTTATGTTAATATTGAAATACTGCATTAATCTCATACTCACACCAACAAATTGCTAGTGTAACATCAATAAATTTAACAGAGAAAGGAGGGATAGTGACTGTCAATGAAAAGGAAAAACAGAATATATAGTCCGATAAACAAATTCAGAAATGTATATGTTCTTTTATTGAATATAATTTATCAACTAATAAATAGTATTGATTTTTTAAATAAATTTGGGGTGATCAAACTCGGATATAGTGGTCGTTTGAGATTTCTTAAATTTAAAATAAGTTACTTATTTTATTTTTATTTTTTACATATTTTCATATATTTTTTAAAGATAATTATTTATTTTAGAATTTTAAAAACAAATATTATTTTTAAAATAAAAAATAAGTTACTTATTTTCAGAAAAAATATATACATACCTGTTTCCCCCCAAAAAATAAAGACTTATTTCCGGAAAATAAATGCAACAAAACAGGGGTATAAAGTGCTAAAGTTATAAATTATCCCGATCATCACATGTCCTTAATACTAGATTATCTTCGATTCAGAAATATTAGAGAAACATTACTCCATCCGTCCCCTTTTATTTTATTTTTATAAAAAAAACACATATTAAGAAAGTATTACTGTATTTAATTATATGGTTTGTTTTATGTTTACCCCAAGTAAATACCTTTAATAATGAAATAAATTTGAAAATAAGTTGTAGAGTCAAATATGTGAAATAGGAATAAGGGGGTAATATTGAAAAAATATGCAAACAAATATTTATAATGAAATAAGACATGAATAACTATTTAGGATCAAAGTAAAATAGGACGGAGGAGTATTAAACAAGAGGTCCACAAATAAATTCAGGAACTTTATTCAGATTTTCAAATGGATCCTTGTAAGTATCTAACCAACTCAAACATCATTCAGGGTTACATCAAAAGCAAATATGTGTATATAATAATAATAATAATAGAAAATTTTACAGAGGTAAATGTAAAATCAATCACCGTATTTCTTAAACTTGCAGACCATCATTCGAGTGGTTTGTTTAATTTTACATGATTCATAATAAGAAAGCAATACTTCTCTTTAGATTCATAATAATGTAAAGTCAATCACCGTATTTCTTAAACTAAGAAAGCAATACTTCTCTTTAGATTCATAATAATGAATCGGAGTAGTAGTCGGACAAGAAATGTTAACGATGAATTGGCTGTCTAAAAAATCTTATTATGAGCTCCTAAACAGAGCAAAAGGTATCAGCGATTAGCTAATGTTAAAGTCCAAACTGCAGAATGGGAATACCAGCCACCAGTAACCAGACCAAACCTTATGAGAGATTCTAAGGTAAAATGTACTCCCCTTGGATTTATCACTGCCGGGCCCGGCCTTGATGAAGCAGGGGCGACCGCCCGGACCCAAAAAATTTGGGCACATTTTTCAAAAAAAACATTTAGTATATATTTTATTTAGTTAAAAAAAATTACAAAATCAATAATATTCATAAAATATAAATTAATAATTGGTTTATAAAACTAAAAATAAGTAATAATTACATATGTATATATATAATATATGTATATTCTAAAAAATTAGATAATTTATTATTAAAAAGGAAAAATAGAATAGTATTGCTATTCAGTTATATATATTTTATATGAAAACAATATTAATCTACCTCATATATATATATATATATATATATATATACATATATATAGAGTCTTAATCTAATAGAAAATAAATCACACTAATTAAATACACTCTCACACACACAATCCCATTTAATTTCCTCCGTTTTTAATTTAATTTTTCCCGCTAATCGATAAACTTTTCTCCAAATCTAATTTCACCATATTTTTCTCCATCTCACAACGATTAGTTTCCATACCATATGTGCTATTTCGACGAATTTCATTTTTTTGATAATCTCATTATATTTTTATTTAACAAAACTAGTGATTTTGGTGATTCTTATAATACAAATTAGTGATTGTTATAATACAAAACAGTGATTTATCTAATATAAATTAGTTATTGCATTTTAATCTGGTAGCAGATGTTAATATTAATTTTAGGACGTTGATGACGTGTCACTGTCACGTGAGCAAGTGATGATGTGACAGTGGTCCCAATGCCACGTCATCACTTGCTGACGTGACAATGGGTCCCACAACCACGTTGTATTTATTCTAAAAAACCCGGCAACTTTGGTGATTCTTATATTACAAATTATTGATTGTTATAGTATAAAATAGTGATTTATTTAATATAAATTAGTGATTGAATTTCGCCCTAGTAGCAGACGTAAATATGAATTTTTAATGACGTGACAGTGGGTCCCACTGCCACGTGGCAGTGCCACGTCAGCATGTGATGACGTGATAGTGGGTCCCCACCACGTCATCAGGCGGTGACGTGGCAGCCCCTGCCACGTGACAGTGCCACGTCATCAGGTGATGACGTGGTAATGGGTCCTAGTGCCACGTGACAGTGGGGACCTATGATGACGTGGTAGGGACTAAAATGTAAATTGTGTAAATTAGATGATCCATAATGTAAGATTTAAAAATGGAATAAAAATAATGTAAACTTTTCAAACTACTTTCTCTTTTCTATTCTAAACTTACTTTGTACTAGATCAAATGACTATATATATATATATATGCAAGTGCTCAAATATAAACCAAGTTAAATCTAGAAACTAATATAAGCCACATATTTAATCTAATCTAATGGCCCCCTAGTGGGCATCACACACAATTAAAATACACCATCACATACACAATTTCATCTAATCCCCTCCGTTTTTAATTTGATTTTTTCTGCCAATTGGTAAATCTTTTTTCAAATCTAACTTCACGACATTTATTCTTATATCCCAATGATCAGTTTGCATACCATATGTGCTATATTCCGGTGACTTACATTTTTCGGCGATCTTCATATATATTTATTTAACAAAATTGGTGAATTTGGTGATTCTCATAATACAAATTAGTGATTCATATAATACAAATTAGTGATTTATCTAATATAAATTAGTGATTCCATTTCTTCTGGTAACAAATATAATATAAATTTGTGACTAATTTTAAAATCGTCGGAATATAGCACATATGATATGCAAATTGATCGCTAGGAGATGGAGAAAATTGTGGTGAAGTTATATTTGAAAAAAAAGTTTGTCAATTGACGGGAAAATCAAATTAAAAACGGAGGGAATAAAGTTAGTTTCTAGTTTTTAGTCAACATTAGTTTGTACTGGAGTATCACCCTATATATATATAAATTGTCTCTATTTTGATGTAAAAATTCGTTTTTTTCAAACTTATAGTGAGAATTTTGAATTTGAACTATCTATTTGAGGTGTTATTATGATGTTATTTTTAGTGAAAATTTTACTGAGATTTATATGATATTACCTAAAAAACAATAATCTGGACGTGAAAAAAATAAAAAAAAAATGAAATGATAAGTGAGAAAAGTGGCAAAGGATTATGTCTAAATTTGTTATCGAAAAAGTAGATTTCGAAGCAAACTTGATAAATATTTGGTGGAAATAAGTGAAAATTTTGAAACAATTTACTGTAAACTTTTGTTATATCATATGATGTTTTAGGGGCCCATTTAAAATTTTGGCCCCGAATCTCGAATATGTCAGGAACGCCCTGATCACCGTAGTAATAATGATAAAATCCAAGGCAATAATAAGACCGCCGTTTAAAAAAAAGGGGGGGAGTCAGAATTGTGTGGTATGCTAGAAAAATTCTTAAATGATTTTAACACCATTGTCATTTAGGACAATGGAGGTTTCTCAAAACAGCAACAGGCATGTCTGTGTATTATGCAGCTAAGATTAGACTTTAGAGACCTGGAATAGCTCCCGGAGATGAAGAATAGTCACCCATAACAAACTAAAGTACCAACTACTAAGTGCTTCGTCGAGTGACAATGTGCCCTCGGAAGCAGACCCAAACCTTCCTGTGGCTCTTATACTGACTGACTGGAGGTGCAAGGCACCAGAAGGAACCCCTACCCTCCAGGCCTTTGCTACAAGCAAAGCAGATAGATTAACCACAGTACTTGGAGCATAAAGTCAATCAAAGTTTCAACAGATTTTGGAAAAAATGCACGGTTCCTTTCTAGTAAAATATGCAACTTTGATTGACTTTATGCTCCAAGTATACAACTATGGGTCTTTACCATTAGCACCATCACATAATAGGACAGTTTTAAACAGTGATAATGTGTGAGCAGGGAAACAGGAAACAGAGATGCTCAATGTACAACATATCTTGTAATACATTAGATATGCATTTATAAGCAATTCTAAACATTGACCAGACATCTCGGTCTTCCAGAAACATGAAGCCTGCAATTAAATGTTTTAAGCAGATTAAGCTGGCCAAAGAATCAAGTAGGTGGAGAGTATTTTAGCATTTAAGCGAAGAAATAATCAGCTTAAGTGGGGATTGTCATAACAATGCATAGATGATATATAAAACACTTGTTTATGGATGCTTCTCTATATCCTGAGTGTTTATATGATAAATTGTGATCAACAAGTCGGATACATTAGGTGAACCACAAAAAACTTGTCATATCATACAAACAAAAGTGATAGGTAGACGGCAGCCTAACAATGTCAAAATCATACAAATGGTAATAGCTTATGCACTTGCAGATTCCTTTGCCTCTTCAGCTTCCTCTTCCTCTCTTAACTTTATTAAAGACGGAGGTGGTCTCACAACAATACTTTTCTTCCAAAGCCGATCACGCTTTCTTGACAACCTCTTGTTTATTCCTTCCTCAAGTTCTCTCTCTCTTCTAACAGTGAGCATACGTGCAACCTGATCCATATCAAGACAATAACAAGAGTGAATTCAACTAATGCGTGATGTTTTTACATAATTAAGAAAGAACAACTAGCATTTGGAGAAAGTATACAAGGGGCAAAAGGACATACAAGTATCATAGATAAAAAAAAATCTGTGAGCTGGCTAATCGTGTTACATCTAAAAATAGAAATTGCCTATAAGAATTTCTTTTCAGTGCTTTACTCTAGTTAAATATAAGTCAGCAATTACTACTTCTTTACCAGATAATACTAAAGCGCTCCCACTCTCAAGCCATTTAATCCGATAAATCATGCTTACAGGTAATAACAGCTCTGATTATAACCCTATAACTTCCTTAAAACATCCAGTAGAACTGGAACAGCACATCCTTGGAGGAATGATTGGTTTGCATTTATTAGTATTATTATATTCTGCAATGTCAAAGGAACTCGCAGTAAAATGGCCAAGCTTGTATGTGTTTAAATCCAATCTTGGTTACATTCCTACACAATTTGTTCCACTTCAAATAATCCTTCACCCTCCATAAGTTTCGTCATCAAAAAATCTAAAAACTCATAAAGGGGGCAACAAAATTGGGCCTGCTATCGAAAAAGGATAAACGCATACTAACATATAAGATTACTCTAGAGGTTAATGTTCAACATAAACACTATAATAAATGTATCATAAGTTGCAATGCATAAGAAGTTACTCAAAATACACACTTAATCGCAATCGAGAAATGTAACACACAACTAGTATAGTAATATAACACATTACATAATGCAAACACAAAAATAAAATAAAAAGGCTTTAACAAAGTAAAAGAGGGATACCCTTTTACGCATACGACGAAAATCACTAGACTTGAACTCATTACGAGCAGAGCGCTGAAGACGAAGCATAAAAAGCTCTCCTTTAAGATCAACAACTTGTTCTTGAATCTCTTCAGTAGTCAAGGCTCTTATCTCCTTCAATTCTTCTTCTTTTTTCGACATTTTCACAGCAGAGAATTGAAGAGGTCGAGTACATTGAATGCGAGGTGGGGGGACATGGGCTATTCTGATTCCGTGAAAAGAAGATGATTTTGAAATTAGGGTTTTGGGCAAGGGGGCAAAGCTATTTGCAATGGAGAAGCTAGTGCTCAACATCTTTTCTTTTTCTGTGAGTAAATGGTGGTGCTTCTATCTACCTAGCTTCTTGTTCTAGTGTTGGATAAGGGAGGGCCTCGGGGGATTTTACTCTATATCTATCTTTATTTCTATGACTTCTTATTAAAAAAAAGACTAATTTAAACTTTGAATCCGTTCGGTCTTGAAAAATTACGTTTTATGTTTTATAGTTTTCAAATCAACACTTTGCATTATATAACTTTTAAAATTATATCACTTTACACTCCTTGAGTTAAATTCCGTCAATTATAAACGTTAATTTCATATTTTTGAGGGTTAATACGAGTATTTAATAATTAAACAATTATTTCAAATTTTTTATGTTCATATTTCTTAGAATTTGTGTTCAATTCACTACAAATATCTCATTCACATGGCTGAAATGTGTTATCAGTAGTATCTCATTTTAACTGATGTTTGACTTTTTAATACTTAATTTGAAGTGTAAAAATATACTTAAATATAATCTACTAATAACACATTTCAGTCATGTAAATGAGATATTTGTAATGAATTAAATACAAAATCTAAGAGATATGGACATTGAAATAATTGTTTAAATATTAAATACCCATATAAACCCTCTAGAATATGAAATTAAAGTTGATAATTGACGACATTTAGCTCAAGGGATGCAAAGTGAGATTATTTTAAAAGTTTTAGGATACAAAATGTTGATTTGAAAACTATGAGACTCGAAGTACAATTTTTCAAAACCAAAGAGATGCAAAATGTAAATTAATCTCAAAAAAAATAAATATTTTGTTTATTTTTCATTCACTCGTAATTATAATATTAACTTGATATATTTACTAGATTTTAACCCGTGCACGGATATTTTATTTTATTCATTAAAATATTTATTTTAAAATTATTAATATTTATATAATTTTAAAAAGTGTTAATATATTATAATTATATTAGTTTTTTAACTTATTTAAATTATATATCTTTACATTAATTGAATTAAATATAAATATAAAATATTAAAAATAAATATGCACATCGCACAAAATATAAATTTATATTATTAATGCATAAATATGTAAATTTTGCAATTTAAAATATTATGAACATGATTTTTTAATATATCAAATATATGTTTAATATATTTAAGATTATAC
>QRFB01001969.1:0-46984 GCA_008931105.1 Oenanthe javanica | reverse complement strand
AATTCGTATCGAATACGATTCTCATAATAAGAACAAACATGTATAATATACATACATCAATACACACAATTATCATATGATTTTATATCATATAATATCATATATTCATAATATATATAAACATATACATATTGTATCAATATAAAATCATGATAGATCGCATACATGCTTACATATCGAAAACTATTAAGCACATAACCGAATTAAAACTTTTTGCAATTAGCTCTGATGTCATTGAAGGGTTTCGAGGCACAAACGCAGTGGAATAAACGTAAAAAATAAATCAAAATAGTGAAACCCTCTNCCCTCCGCAGGATCCATGCGAAAACAAAAGATTTAATTCGGAGATAAAGAATAAATACCTTTAGAAGCTTTAACAGTTCATTAATGGAAGATTAATGGAGGTCCAAAGCTTGTTTAATCACCACGTGTCCCGCTCTTGCGATCTACGCTCTACGGTATCTACAGGAACACTTTTCATGAAGGATTGATGTGTACTAGCACCCGAAAACTTCTTCTCTCTCTNTTTCTCTCTCTATCTTCCTCTTTTCTCAAAACGGCTAGGGTTTTAGTAAAAAATATGTCTCTTTATCAAGTAAATCAGCCCATAAAGAGATTATATAGAGAGAGGAATAAGTTTTCTAATTATAATCCAATTATAATTAATACTAATCCAAAATTCTAAATTATTTAATTAAGTCTCACTTAATTAATTAATTATTAATTTTGGAATTAGTTTAAGTAATTCATTTATTCTATTTATATAATTAATTAAGTCATACTTAATTAATATCATAAATAAAATAAATTACTTATTTAATTNTTATTAAATCAGCCCATAAAGAGATTATATAGAGAGAGGAATAAGTTTTCTAATTATAATCCAATTATAATTAATACTAATCTAAAATTCTAAATTATTTAATTAAGTCTCACTTAATTAATTAATTATTAATTTTGTAATTGGTATAAGTAATTCATTTATTCTATTTATATAATTAATTAAGTCATACTTAATTAATATCATAAATAAAATAAATTACTTATTTAATTTAAATTCACAATTTAAATTATTTCTCGTTCAAGTGTTCTTTGTGTGTGATATCTAGTAATAAATCGGTGATTCGATTAAGCATTTCGTTTAATTAAAATTGTAAACAATGAGCGGCATCTAGTAATACATCATTGCTACCCAAGTAATAATAATAAATCGGTGATTCGATTAAGCCTTTCGTGAATAATGTTCCATGTAATATAATCCCTTTAATCTTGATATTATAGATTAAACTCAAGGCATGTCTCGTGTCATCCTCTTCATAATTTAATCTTTATTTTCTTGATCGATGAGTAGACTATTAAAATCAAATCAACATTTGAGCACGGCCGTGCATTTCATAGTCTCACTCAAACAAGATGCCAATAATATCACTCCTAAAATTAGGAGGATTAAATTCAATATAGATCATTCATATTTCTCACACGATTCATAATATACCCAATGTCCACTTTTATCATCACCCGGTCAAAGGTAACTTTTAATGTAATCAAAGTATATTAATTCTCGTATAGAAATATAATGATTTCAGGTCTAAGGATCATTACACCATTATCACAGTGAGAATTACTTATGACACTTACTTAACATGTAGAATCTCACGGCGGGTCATTCCAGTGCCATGCATTGATACATGCACTTATGTTCTTGACTTTAGTATCACCATACCTATGACCAATGATATGTGGTCATCTATCAAGAAACTTACTAGTCTTTGTGCATTNCCATACCTATGACCAATGAGATGTGGTCATCTGTCAAGAAACATACTAGTCTTTGTGCATTATTATTGTCCTTAAATAATAATACTCGACTAGGGAATTTTAGGAATAAGATACTATTCATATAATCTCATTTTTAAGTCACATACTTAAAGATATATAATACGTATCAAAATTCCAAGGACATTTATTATGCTTTCAATTTATTACGCAGTAAATAAAACATAATAAATAAATAATAATCAATAAAACATAATCCTTAATAATAAATATTTTCCTTAAAATATAAAAAGTATTGTCTCTAGAGCACAATTACTAATATCTTCAACCTTGGCATCAACATTCAAGGCAACAGATTTTGCCTTGCTACTATTCCTATTCTTTTTTTGTTGTAATTCCAAATCATAAGTCTTCAGTTTTCCATAAACTTCATCTAGAAACATCTCATCCAAATCAGCCCTATCTCTTATCAAAGATGTTTGTAGATCCCATTCTTCAGGAAGAGCCCTTAGAAACTTAGAAACTTGGTGTTTGAATCCTCATTATCATACACCTTATCCACCAAAGCCAAGTTATTCAATAGAGTAAGAAATATGTCATAGATATCAGTGAGAGACTCATTCTATTTTGCCTCAAAGTATTCATAGTCTTGAATAAGAACTAATCTTCTATTCTTCTTGATTTCCTTGGTTCCTTGACATTGAACATCTAATGCATCCCAGATCTCTTTTGTAGTTTTGCAGGCAATTACTCTATTTGACATCACAGAGTCTAAACTATTATGCAGTATGTTCCTTACCTTTGCATCTTTCAAGACCTCTTGTTTTTCTTCATTAGTCCATTCCTTCTTGTCTTTCAGAGTGTGGTATTCAAGAACATGTTTGCCTTCCACAATTGTTGATGGCACTAGCTTGGTTGGTAGATATTGACCTTCATTGATTCTGTCTATATAATCAGGATCATTTGCTTCCAAGAACATCATCATCTTTACCCTCCATGTAGGGTATTCAGCCTTCTTCAAGATTGGGATTCTAATAGTTTCATACTAGTTTCCTGACATGTTTATATGATCTTTAAGTTGTAATCAACTTCCTACTCTGATACCAATTGTTTCCCAGATAATAAACTATTATAGAAGGGGGGTTGAATATAATAGTATCAGATCAATCGACTAAGAACACAAGTATTTAAAAGATGAACTGCTTTTTATTAACTTTACTTGAATGAATACAAAACTCTCTCAAGAAAATCAATGTTCTTAAAAGCAGCTAGATTATGATAATGATATATCTTGAATTATTTTAATGTTAACCTAACTCTGCGTTTATATAGAACACAGTTATAAAATCAAATATAACAAGGATATTGATTAAGGATATATTTCAGAAAGTTAATTGGATTATAATAAGACACTTCCATCTTTATCCTAATCAATCTCTGATTTATCTGTTTCCTTCTTTGACAAATTCTGATCTTCATAATCTCTATCGGTTTATAATCTCTGATTGACTTATTCTCTAATTTGCTTAAACTTTATCTTGATTAAACTCTGTCTGAGTAAACTCTGTTTAACAGCTTCTAAACTCTGATGACGTCAGCACAAACTCTGTTCTTCAATAAAATCTGTTTTTTGATATTTTCTGATAGCATCAGTGTTTGCATTTCTAACAAGGTACTAATTAAATGTAAAGTTATCGTTGCCTATTTATAGTTTTAACATTAACTGACTAATGAGAACATGTGCCAAAAAGACATATTGTCTATATAGGCTTAGCACTGTTTTCATTAGTAAAATGTCTTTGAATTTATCAAGTTTATACCTTGTTTCTTCTAAGAACAAGAAGATGAAATTCACACTGAATTTCATATTATAGCAAGTTCAATTCTAATACAAATTAGATTGAAAATTATATTCTGTGTTTATTTTATTTCTTGCACTATGCTTATGTAAACACTTGAATTGTTAAAGTTACATTCACTAAAAAAATAGTTCATCAAAATTAAAAAGAGCATAAAAATTTGAAGTATACATTCACCCCCCCCCCTCTGTACACTTCTGTTGAACCATAATTCCTAACATGATACTACATGAATATCAGTTCAGTGCCAAAGGAACAAACATCTTTCATTTCAGTTACTCAAGAAATATGGAAATGCATAATCTGATCTAAAAAAATAGTAGCATTATTTACAAGTCTCGGACCATTACTTTTTCTAGTTATTAGTTGAGTTATCATCTCTATGAGATTTGTTTGCTAAGTTTAACAATCAAATAAGGGAAGATTGTTGGTGAGATTACGAATCTGTATGAACAGAAATCGTGATAACTCAACAATAGAATATTGCATGTAAAAAATACTACGTTTATACGAAAATCAGGAAGAAATGAAGATAAAGCAAATACAGTGAATTAAGACATTAGAAGAAGTTTTGAAGTTTACTATAGGTCACTGAAAGAAGTTCATTCATATATTCAGGCCTCAGTGAAGAATAATGTGTAAAGACATTCAGGTTTCAGAAGTGTTGAAGATTCAATATAAAAGTGACACTCAAAGATTTTAGTGTATTAACATTGATTGAAGATAGATAGTATTCGAAGCGTATGAATCTAGAAGAATTGAAGACAGGGTAAAAACTAAGGTTAAAGAAGACACATGCAGTCTTGAAGCTATACTCATTGAAATAAGTTCATTTATATGTTCAAGCATCAGTGAAGAACATAGAATGAAGTATTCAAGATTGTGGTAGTAATGGAGACGTTTTCTAAGTACCAGAAAAGATTCCAGTCAGCCATAAACTTTGAGAACCTCATAAACTCTGAGCCTATAGAATCTGAGAACCCCATAAACTCTGAGAACATGTTAAACTTTGATGATTTGATAAACTCTGAAGTGTTGAAGACTGAGTTAGATAGTAACGATGCTAATGTTGATGCAAATGATGCAAGTGAAGCTGCTCCAGTTACAATATTTGATTCTACTGTTCCCTTACCAAAGCAAATAATCAAGGAGATATTTTATGAGAGAGTTAGCTTCTGAAGTAAGAAAAGAAATGGCTGCTCAGAAATTACAAAATCTCCAGTTTCTAGCACCTCTAAATCTTTTACCAGGAAGAAGAAGAAGAAGAAGACAGTTTCTTTTGGCCAGGACACACAATAACCTACTTCTCAAAGTGAGGTAGCAGTCTCTACAAGTCCAGGCCCACAAGAACCTATTGATCAAAGTTCAACAACAGTCACTGTTACAGCACATAAAGTCAGCAAGAATCAGGGGTAAAATCCACAAGAACCTTCAGCTCAAAGGGTTGAAGAAGTTGTTAAGGCCTCTTCCTCACAAGAACCATTCAATCAAAGTTTGGATGCAGGAACTACCTCTCAGATAGAAGATTCTACTATTGCTGATGCTAGGAAGATAAACTCTGATTCAGATCCATCGGCAATCAATGATGCAATTCTGGTGCAACCTCTTTCTGCACAGCCTTTGAAAACTCCATCAACTTCAACAACTACTCAAGGTATAAACTCTGACTTTTCTTCAGAATTTACATTCTCTGATAGTATAAGTTCAGAATTTATATTTTTAATTTTTACTGTTGGGATGACGATGAATAGTCCTGTAAAGGATACCTCTATTCATGTGACCACAAAACTCCTTTCTCAGTCACCTCTTATTTCTGTAGGACAATGTGATTTGAGCCTTTCATGTGAGACTGAGGTAAAATGTGTGAAAAATAGAATTGATAATGAGGGGCAGACACTAGATCTGGCAAAAGGAGAGGTAGAATTGAGAAATAAGTTAGTAACTTCTAGTGAGAAAACTCTGACTATTAAAAGTCATGTGATATGTGATGTGAGAAGTAATAAGATTACTTTAAAAAATAAGAGTGATTTAAGGTGTTCTATTTCTTTTTCAAGTACTCAAAGTTTATCTGTCACAACAAACTTTGAGATGCCAAACTCTGATAATGAAGAAGCATTCTCTGATGAGCCTATTTTTGAAGATGATGAAGTTACTGATCTCTTCATTCCATACACTCAGAGATATAACCCCAAGAAATGACCTGTTGATGCCTTTGATGCTCATGAAAGATTGAGGATGGCATATCCATATTATTTGGTTGTTGAATCACTTAAGGGTGACATTGAAACTGCTTTGAATGAAAAATGAATAAGAAGGGATTTTAGTACCAAGGGTGAACCTTCTCATGAAGATCTTCTCAGTTGTCATAGACAATCCATCTGGGATTTGTCTTGGAAATTTTCTAATGAAGAAATTTCATGGTCTCATATACATGATCTGGTTGAAAAGACTGATTCTGAATTAAACTCTGCAGAGATGAAGACTGTTTTGAAGGCCACTACTGTATTAACAAAAGGTCTTCATAATGAAGTTTATGATTTGAAGAATTCTGTTAACAAAACCAGTGCATCTATTCAAACTTATGTTTCAGCTTCTCAACATGCATTGGAATTGAAGCTCAAAACTATCTATGCTAAATAAGATGCTTTGGAAGCTATGGTAGATAAAATTGCTACAACTGCCACCTCCATGCAAACAATGTTGCATACCATTGTGAACATCTTAACCATTAAAAAAGGGGATGATGTCTGAAAGGGGGAGAAAGTTTCAAAAGACAAATGCAAGGAAGATGCTGTACTAAAATCTGATAAACCTGATGACGGTAGTGATGATAAATGTCAAGGGAGTCATAAGGATGGAAAACAAACTCTGACTGGACAAACTCTGACTACTACTCAAACTCTGATTCCATCAAACTCTGGCATAAAATCTGAAAAACAAACTCTGATGGATGTTGATATGGAATTAGCAAAGAGGCTTGAAGAAGAAGAAAAACCTGAGATCATTGAAGAACAAAATAAGAAGGATGCATAACTGGCAATGAAATTGTTTGAAGAAGAAAATCCAGGGATGGATCCAGTTGCTATAGAAGAAGAAGTCAAGAAAACTGGTATTGGTAATGCTCAAGTCTAGTCAAAGAAGAGAAGATATGTGAAGAAGACTTCAACTCAAAAGAAGACATTCGTTCAAGAAAAGAAAACTGTTACTGAATCTACTCAAGCAAAATCAATTGCCCCTAAGCCTGTTGAAGTACAAAAACTTATTGAAGTGAAGACAAAACCAACTCCAGAAGTTCAAAAGAAAGTTCCAGCTAAGTAAAAAACTCTTCTTACTATGCTTGGCACAACATTTCTCCCAAGGGGAACAAGTTTTGAAGATGAGGAAGAGGAACAACAAACTTTGAGCAGAAAAAAATCCTGATCTTCTGTGAATTAAATCTGAAACTTTAACTCTCAATACCAGACTTGGTAAAAACAAGGGTAGTATTGGTGATTCTCAAGCTAAAGTCTACAGGGGTGAAGCAAATACTTTTAGAGATCCTTTTTCTTTAAAAGACAAACCTGAGGAAGAATTGAATCAAGAACATTTGGATAAATTAATTGTTGTTCAAATATTAAAGGACATTTTTGATGGTGCTCAAGCTAAAGAGAAGCTTCTGTATTTCTTGGAGAATGGAAGGGTGATGAATATTGCTGAAGAAGATTTAATACATAAGTCATCTAAGGAACTTGAATATGTTCTTTATCTCCTAAATGATGAAAATGAAGTTACAGATAGATGGGTGAAGATTCTGGAAGGAGTTATTGAGGAGAAGAAGAAGAATGAAAGGCTATTAATGGTAATCTCTAAGGAGTATAGACCAGGATACATACTTGAAGATGGTACTGAGAAAGAAATGGCTAAAGGGGATGCTAAGGTTAAAATGGTGTTAGGAATTCCAACACTTATACTAAACCCTGATGGAAAGAAAGCCTGTTGCATTCCTATAGATGACAGAATGGAAAGAACTTCAGTTTACAACTTGAGAGTTACAATATTCCAAATTGATGATTCTAGTGACCAGATGAAAGAGTTGAAGGAGAAGTTGATTTAATTACTGAAGATTGCTGAGAAGAAATTACTTGATAAATTTCTATCTAATGATTTTTCCTACAAAAGAATATAAGTCAAGATGGAAAACTCAAACTCTGGTACATTTGTCTCTATGGTTTCTGACATCATAAGTAGATTTTATGTTTTACTGAATAAAGCATAAATTGGGGGAGATTGTTAGAAATGCAAACACTGATGTTGTCAGAGAATATCAACAAACAGAGTTTATTGAAGAACAGAGTTTGTGCTGACATCNAGTGATACTTTTAGTGATGGATAAGTCAGATAAATTTTATATATAATGGACTGAAATCCTTTGAAGAACTACTCAGAATAACTATATGTGTAATATCCGTAATTTATTTATTTAGATATTAGTAATAATAATTAGAATTAGATTAGAATTTGTAAAGATTATTTTATTTAACCATAATATATTTTATATTGAATTTGATTAGAAATAGAATTTGTAATAAAATAGATTAATAATAAAAAAAAAAGAACTAAAATTAGATAGATATTAGGAATTAAAATTGGATTAGAATAACGGGCTTTCGAATATTGGTATTTGAATCGTAGTAGGTTTTGTGGTAGGGTTTTAAAACGCTATATATAGATTAAGATCTCCTCATTCTTTCATATTCTTTTCTATCCACCAAGACTAAACAGATGTAAATCTCTCTGGATACACAAATCCTTATTCTTTTTCTTCATCTTTTNCTTTTTCTTCATCTTTGTTTGTAAAATTCGTAGGATTATTCATACACAAATCAGCTGTCTTGTAAAATTCGTAATAAATTCATCGTAAGTCGGAATTCATTGATTTTGGACTTTTTAGAAAGATCTTTTCATTCTCTACGATTGTTGTGTTTCAAGTTTTTCTAGGAAACATCGTTTAGAGGGTCAAAAAGGTAAAATACAGATCTGGGCAGAATTGGAGTTATAAAGAAGTTCGACGCTTGAGACGTGATATTTCGATTGGGTGTTAAGGATTATTTTATTCAGTATATATACAAGACCCATGTATACACAACCGTGAGTTTTATTAAACCTTAAAGTGGAGTCCGCGTAAGAAAGAAATACAGAGGCGCTATTTGGTACCTTGGACGCATTGAATTGTCTTGATCAAGAAGAACAGATCGTGAACCAGAAATTTTGTGGGTCTATGCAGTTTTCGTTAGTGTCTGAAATTGCTAGTTCGAGTTTTCGTTAGTGTTTGAGATTGCTATTTCGAGGTACGGATTTCGTCCCATTTCTCTTCAGCGCTACTCTTTTTAGGATTAGTTATATTTAATTCATTCCGTTCGTAAATCTGTTCATTCCGTTATTATTCATTTTAATTGTTTTGATTCTCCGAAAGTTATTTTAAAGTCTGATTCCAAATATTTAAATATTTGTCTCTGCGATTTTCGAAAATTATGTATGGTACATATCTGCGTAGAATATTTGAAATATCTGTTCAGGTGATTTTAAAATTATGAAAATTATTTTATTTGAACCCTTAGAGTGATATAGGGTATACCGAGTTAACCAGCTGTAGGGGTACTACAGCCATGTCATTGCGGCACCAGTGGCATGACACTTCCGTGGCAGTGTGATTAGTCACGGCGTATCCTTCTGATAGCTCAGGTGGTGAGCTTTGCGCATTTTGATATTTGTTTGAGGATACGTGGGTGCACCCAGATTTGATTTGATTTGTGATTTGATATTTGACGGTGACGTTGTATATGCCGTACACGTTGTCCGGTTTGTTGCACGCATTAGGTACCCTATGATGTGTGTATCTGTTATCTGTTCTGTATCGGTATGAAATATCCTAACCCCTCTTTGCTTCAGCCTTGTTTTAAAAATTAATGTTTATTTATAACTGTCAAACTATATATCTTCTTTCTGTTTTATAAACTGTATTCCAATCCGTACTGGGCATTTGGCTCATGCCGTATTCTTTCTTCTAGCAGGTACTTAGGGGGATCTCGGGTTGTGTGATGGAGAGTTACCCTTAATACAGTTGATTTAGGAAGTTTGGACTTCTAACTGTTATTTAGATACTATTTATGATTTGAGATTTTTTTTTATTTCGCACTTATAGGTTTGGATTATTTCAGAGGTTTAATATTGTTTCGGAGATTTATTGGACCTATTTAATCAATATAAAGTGGATTTTAGTACTCTGTATACATGTTTGTGGTTTGAAAAGTAACCACTCATCTCATTTTGGGAAGGGGGTGTTACAGAGAGTTTGTAACATCCCACATTGAATAGATAAAATGTATTTGGACCCTTTATAAGGACAAGTCAATAACTAATGTATACCTAAAATTGCTAGCTTTTTATGGGCTGACCTGTGGTGGGTTGTTGGGCCTGGTATGCATTCAGTTATGGGCTTGGGTTGTTATAAATGGTATCAGAGCCTTGCCCGGCCGGAAATGCTAAGGCACTGCCCGGGTTCCGTAAGTTTGTCCATGGGCTCGACGAGAACGTCGACCCAATAAGGTGGGGTGTTTGTAACATCCCACATCGAATAGATAAAGTGTATTTGGACCCTTTATAAGGACAAGTCAATAACTAATGTATACCTAAAATTGCTAGCTTTTTATGGGCTGACCTGTGGTGGGTTGTTGGGCCTGGTATGCATTCAGTTATGGGCTTGGGTTGTTACATCATCAGAGTTTAAAAGCTATCAAACAGAGTTTACTCAGACAGAGTTTAATCAAGATAGAGTTTAAGCAAATTAGAGAATAAGTCAATCAGAGATTATAAACCGGAAGAGATTATGAAGATTAGAGTTTGTCAAAGAAGGAAACAGATAAATTAGAGACTGATTAGGATAAAGATGGAAGTGTCTTATTATAATCCAATTACATTTCTGAAATCTATCATTAATCAATATCCTTGTTATATTTGAATTTGTAATTGTGTTCTATAAACAGAGAATTAGGTTAACATTAAAATAATTCAAGATATATCATTCTCATAACCTAGCAGCTCTTAAGAACATTGATTTTCTTGAGAGAGTTTTGTATTCATTCAAGTAAAGTTAATAAAAAGCAGATCATCTTTTAAATACTTGTGTTCTTAGTCGATTGATCTAATACTATTATATTTAACCCCCCTTCTATAATAGTTTATTATCTAGGCAACATACCTATTTCTAGCTAACACTTTCTTTTGATAGTCTGTAGTTTTCTGCCTTCTCACTTCTGTCATTTGTCATATGTATCTTCCAAGCTTCATTGTAGACTTGTCTCTATCATTACAGGTTTGACTGACCCTGCAATGACAGTGTTGTAAATTACTTATCTTGTTTTTCTGAAATTCTCCTCGAAACTAGCGTTTTGAAATAGTCTAGTACTCTGTTGATTTTGATTCGAGAAGTCATGGTGATTGACTTCTCGATTGGGTACATGTTGTGACTTCTCGATTAGCCCTTGAATGAGTTACTTCTCGAATGACTAGACTTCTCGATTACATATTTCATTTGATGACTTCTCGATTAATCTAGACTTCTCAAATAGATAGTTGAATCTGAGTCGATTGGTTCAGCCATATCACTTCTCGAATGCTCATTTGGTTAACTTCTCGAATTGTTTTACTGGACTTCTCGAATGTGTATATTTTCATACTACTCGATTTACTTCATTACCTTGACTTCTCGAATGGATAGTTCTCGATCGAATACTAAGCTAATGAGTGTTTTGAGACTTCTCGGTCAGTTGCATATTTCTGATTTCTCGAATGTGATGACTTCTCGAATGAGCTGTTTTCCTTGGAAGAATTTTCAAACTGCATTCCTTATTCTTCAAGTACCTTCTTTTCTAGTTGCATGATTCAACTTGAATCTTCTAACAGACTTTATTCTTTGACTTTGAATTACAATTTGGAGTTACAATTTGATCATACTTTTAACAACAATATTACATTGAAAAATATAAGTCACTAACATATTACAGAAGTACAAAATATGTTACATCAAGACAAATAATTACATAGAGTAGGCTTGATTTGATCCAACAATATCTCCCAATTTGGGAAAAGACAATTTCACAAATTAATACAAGATATCAAGCCTACCTATTTTCTTGTTGTTGATGATTGGCATGATCATATCTTTCTTACCTTTCTTTCTCTTGCCTTGAGTTGACCTCTTAAATTGCATGGAGGATTTGTTGTCTGGCCATGACTTCTTCAATTAGAATTGCACCATTTAACATGTCAGCAGCAATTTTGAGAGTGTGCACAGAGTAATCAAAGATGAATTTGAATCTTATTTTGGTTGTCATTGTACTTTGACACACTTTTTGTTCTCTGATTGAAGTTCACAAACTTCCACTTTATGTATCAAGGATCTGTCACATTACACCATGTACCATGAGTTGTTTCCATTATGTTGGACCAAATCAAGCCTACCATAGTTAATTACTTATCTTGATGTAACACATGTAATCTTTCTGTATTAGGATGTGTGCTTAATATGTATTAATGTATTTCTAGATAGAAGTATGTTTCTACTGTGAAATCAATATGTAAATATGAGTCAAGAATAAAGATTGATAAAAGATTCAAGTCTGAATCAGACATCAAATCAATGAAGACTTCATTAAATAAGAATTGCAGTAAAAAATACTCTGGAAAGAATAATTGAAAAGATGATCCATCCATTTAGCAGCACCTTAGGATGAAATAAAGAAGTCGATAAAACCTCAGGCTCCGGAGCTCCTAAGGTTTTATCGAAAGGCAAATATGTGATCGAGAAATCATCCTGATAGAGAAGTCAAAATTGTGAAGCTGATAGAGAAGTCTCAAATACTCAACTAACTCAGTAATCGATCGATAAGTGGAAATCAATCGAGAAGTCAAAGAAACTGCAGTTAGTCGAGAAGTATGCAATATGAATGATTCGAGAAGTCCAGTTGAACAAATTGAAAAGTTGGTCAAAGGAGAAATAAAGAAGTACCAAGGGTAGAACCAATCGAGAAGTATGTGTTTCAAGTATACATTCAAGAAGTCTATTCTAGTCGAGAAGTCATCAAATGAAGTATGAAATCGAGAAGTCTAGTCATTCGAGAAGTTAAGTATATGAAGGTTGATCGAGAAGTCTCAGCAATACCTAATCGATAAGTCAATTGCCATGACTTCTAGAAAGCAGATTCAAGTGAGTATTCGATTGATTCAAAGAGCTAAATTCAAGGAGATTTGCAGAAGAATAAGACAAGTGATTTTCATTACAGGATCAGTCTAATCTGTGAAGATGGAGATAAGTCTACAATCAAGCTTGGAAAAAGAACAAGATAAAGATAGAAGAGATAAGGCTTAAAGCAACAGACTGTCAAAGAATGATATTAGGTAGAAATAGATGGTAGTCAAATGTAAAGTATTTCTTGTCTGTTTCTAGTTTTAGCATAACTATCTAGGGAGAGCATGTGCCAAAACACATGTTGTCTATATAGCTTATGCACAGCCTCATTAGTTAGTATCTTTGAATATTATAAAGTGTATTCATACCTTGTATCTTCCAAGAACAAGAAGTTGAGATTAATATCTAGAATCTCATATTTTAGCAATTCAATTCTAACACACAATTAGATTGAAAGTTAATTTTGAGTGTTTATCTCTATTCCGCATTTTTGTCTAAGCAAACACTGTTAAGTTACTAAAGCTACAATATGTGCTAAATTTAGTTCATCAACGTTCATAATTTAAAAGAGTTTGAAAAAGTTTTAAGTTATACATTCACCCCCCTCTGTACAACTTCTGTGGTTCTCATTTCTTAAACGTTCTTCAACTGTAGTTCGGAAACTTTTACTTTTCGTACCAAGGTTGTGACACTTTACACCCTGCACCCTTTGAGCTGTTTGGTTGTAGCCTCTGCACATCAATTTTTGTACTTTAATAAATAAACGTTATTTCCAAGTACGTTCTTCAAATTAACAATTCTTCTATAGATAATGCTCAGAGTCCTTCCACGAACCATTGACGCCTAGTGCAATTGGTTTGGTTCCTAGACGACTAACTTTGGTCTAGGTCTTCGTATTATAGCCTTACGTACATTGTTAAATTTGCAGCAACTTCATTGCTTCGAACACTGACTGCCAATAAACATAGTACTTTCACTGCAATCTTTTCTGGTACTTAGACAATATTTACATTACTACCACAATCTTGAACACTTGAACATATAAATGAACTTCTTTCAGTGAGTACAGATTCTAAACTACAGGTGCCTTCTTTAACCTTTGTCTTTACCCTATCTTCAATTCTTCTAGATTTCTATGCTTCGAATATTGTCTATCTTCAATCAATGCTAATACACTGAAATCTTCGAGTGGCACTTTTATACTGAATCTTCAACACTTCTGAAACCTAAATGTCTTTACACATTATTCTTCACTGAGGCATGAACATATGAATGTACTTCTTTTAGTGACCTATAATAGACTTTAAAACTTCTTTTAATATCTTGATTCACTGTATTTTCCTTATCTTCATTTCTTCCTGATTTCTGTGTAGACGTAGTATTATTTACATGTCATGTTCTAGTGTTGAGTTATCACAACTTCTGTTCATACAGATTCACAATCTCACCAACAATAATAGTTCTAATTTTAAATTTGAATTTCATGATATTTGAAATTTAAACCACGTTTAAAACAGTACAAATTAAAATTTTTAAGGTTAGCAAAAATGTTAGAAGATTAAAGAAGTCTTGACATAAAAATATTGAATTAAAATGTGATAACTAATAAGTAGTATTGTGGAAGTAAAAGAGTTTAATAATGAGTAATATGTCTTATTAAATTGAAACTATATATTATTATCAATAATAATTAAGAAATAGTAAATTAAATATTATCAACTAACTATTAATATAATTGAGTTCCAATACAGTATACTTGATATCCAAATTCAAATTAATTCAGATTTAAAAAATAAATCTAAATCCAAAATTCTGGGTTCGGTAAAATTCAATCGAATCGAAACGAATCAGGTATCCGTCGGATCGGATTTTTTTTGTCATCCCTATTTGGTGGCCACATCCAACGGTTAGGAAGGAGCCCTGCAATACTTCATTGTGGCCACAACAATGTTTCATTGTTGGGGTGCCCACCATTTTCCATTTCCAAAATTACCCTTTTGTGCTTAGTTTGTTTAATTTTATTAAACTTTAACCTCAATAGTATATTTGAAATATTTTTATTATTTTTTCACAAACTTAAAAAATATATTTAAAGACATATGTATGGTTGGATCGCCCATAAAAATAATTTAAAATAATCATCTTGCAATTCAGGAACTACTAGTATTATAATAATAATCGGTGTACTAGATTTTTTGTTAATAAGTAGTACAAGATATATTTGAAATATTTTTATTATTTTTTCATAAACTTAAAAAAAAATATTTAAAGACATCTGTACGGTTGGATCACCCAAAAAAATAAATTAAAAAATTATCTTGCAATTCGGGAACTACAAGTATTATAATAATAGTCGGTGTACTAGATTTTTTTCTAAAAAGTAGTACAATATATATTTGAAATATTTTTTTTATTTTTTCACAACCTTAAAAAAAAATATTTAAAGACATCTGTATGGTTGGTTCACCCCAAAAATAAATTTAAAAAATCATCTTGTAATCCGGGAACTACTAGTATTATTAGTAAAATAATGAAATAATTTATATTTATATTTTATAATAGATTTATATTATATTTATATAATGAAATATTTTTATTTTATAGTGAAATACTGAAATATATTTATATTTTAAAATAGATTTTGTAATTGGAAGGGTAGTTTGGGTAACGTCATAAGTAACGAAGCCGCAATGAACCATTGCGGTTGCAGTTGATTTCAGTTGTTCCTCACTTTCTCCAACGGCTATGATTTGTTGGTTGGTTCATGATCCCTATCCAACCTTGGTTGGGTCTTTATGCCTTTGGAAAAAATAGTAATTTTTTTTATAGAACACGTGTTGTGAAAGTACAGAACATACTAGTTCTCCGGAGTAATAGTATGTTCTGTACTTCGATAACACGTGTTCTGTAAATATTTTTTCACTATTGTTTTCTCTAAATGCATAATTTAGTCTTCTGGTTGTGTTGTTATTTATAGAACACATGTGTTCTTGATGAAAAATGTGATATTTTTAACGAAATGAGAAGTATAGTACTAGTATTTTCTATAAATCATGTGTATGTGTTCTGTAAACATTTTTCATTATTGTTTTTAAGAATTCAAAGAACTTTCTCATATAATTATATTTGTATTTACAGAACACATGTATTTTAAATAAAAAGTATGATGATTTTTATAAAATAAGAAGTGTTCTCCAATGAAGTAGTTTTTCATAGAGTCCAACTCTCTCTCTCTCTCTCTCTCTCTCTCTATATATATATATATATATATATATATATATATATATATATAAGTTCAGTGGAGACCATTTATTTGGTGGAGACCGGAAAACCTAATTTGAACCCTCCATTTCAGTCTAATCTAATGGCTAGTATCAATTTTATTTTTAATTAGTTTTTATTAAAAGAGTGTTATATATAGAGTCCAACACATATTGTATGTGTAACAACCATATAATTCTACCATTGCAACTTTCAATAATAATACGAGTATTTTGTTTAGAAAAAGTGTACTACAATTAATAAATTTAAAAATATACGTAGATATTCATAGAACAAATGTGTATATCCAATCATCAGTAATTGTGCAGCAGTACGAAGGCCATTTAATGCAGTACGTATAATTTTCTGCAATGCATTAATCTATATTTCTTTTTCTCAAATATTGTATTTTTCTATTAAAAAAAATGCTTTGAATCTATTTGAAGGAATATTGTTTACATATCATCATCTCTCATGTTCAGTAAAATGATGCAAAATACAGTTCAATACATAATGCGTACAATACACAATGCTCTGTTTATGTGATACTTTAAAAATATGGTCATTCACTGCAGTAAAAAGTTTTGCACCACATTAATCTATATTACTTTAGCAGGATATTGTGTTTTTCAAGAAAAAATGTTTTAAATTTTCTTGGAAGAATATTGTTTGCATATCGTCATCTCTTGCGTTATGCAGAATGATGTATAATAGAGTGTAGTACACAAAATTCTTTTTGTTGAATCAGTATTGTTAGGGATTGTGGGGTTAATTAAATAATCAACTATGTATCTTAACTTAATTATAAATTTAAGCTAAGTAAGAAATACTGTCATATGTATATTGACAGTATGTCTTATATAACTAGTCACTTAAACAAGTTTCTTAACGATGAATAGGTGACAGTATGTTTTGTTGGATACTGTCAAGGTTAAAAGAATAAAAAGATTCATGAGATAGAAGTTCACTAAGTGTTCATGCACAATGTTAGGAATATATTCAGTTGATGATGTACAAAATGCTAGAACAGAGTCTGGATGGTTATATCTGTAAAAGAATAAGTATAGTTAGTCTCTGATCATGTAATGAAATATCAGAGTCTATCTAGTCATTGTACAGTTATCAATAGTGTTCTTACTTAAAAGATTTTCAAGAGAAATAAAGCCAAAGTCTGGAAGTTGACCAGGGTCTATAGACTATTAGAGTTTATAGTCTATCAAAGACTGAAGATCATCAGAGTCTGAAGTCTTTTAGAGTCTATAAAGCTAAACTTGGAAGATGGTCACAGTAATGGAAAGTCTTTGAAGAATAAAGGGAAAAACATTCCAGATATACTATGGAAGTAAAAGGAGTTTCAGAAAGGAACTATCAGCTAATAGATGGGAATTGATTCATAATTAATTGTAATCTCTTTTATTAGTTGATAGGCAACTCTCTATATAAACACTCTATGTATCCTGTTGTAAAAGTCAAAGTTTTGAAAGCATAGATATAGAGAGAGTTGTCGCGAGAAGCACATAGTAGTTACTAGGGTTTGTGTACAACCTAGGAGAGTTTGTATTTGTTCATCAATAATACAAATAGTATTTTCTTCATACTTTGTGTTTAATTTTTGTTATTTGTTCGAAACTTAAATCTATTGAGTTTGATTTTAAAACATACAAAAAGATAACACAAGTATTCAACCCCCCTTCTACTTGTGTAACTAGGAAAACACACAACATGTTTCTAATCATGACAGTAACATCAAGGTTATTACTCAAGTCTGTGACAGTTCGTTCAAGTGACAGTTAAACCAAGGAGCAGCTGGCAACAATTATTCTCTTGACAGTAAACTCAGCGGTAATATGAAGAATGAGGACAATGAGTTTTATTGATAGTATCCTTGGCGGAGAAAGTTGACAACAACCTTAAACGACATTATGTATGAATATCTCATCAAGACTGACAACATAGTCTGCGGAGGCATAGATACTGTCATAACAAGTGAAGTTAAAGGTTGACAGTATACTTTTAGTAAAACTGACAGTCTGTTCCTAGTAGCAGGATAGATGGTGAAAGTACAAAGAATGATTTTGATATCTCTATCTATTCTGTTAAGTCTACTACTGCAATTTAGGAGAAGACAATTAAAAAGATAAAGTGTATTCAATGAGTCAAAGATTTGTACAAATCTCAAAAGCACTTTATCTATAAAAGGAATGAAGCCAAAGTTAAATAGAAAAGATACATTTCTATTTTAAGCTTTATCCTAGAACAAGGGAAAAGTGCATATGTAAGTGAGATGGGTTTTGTAGTATAAATACACTCATCTCATAAGCACTTTTCTCTAAGGAGCTTAAATTTATATTGTCTATTTTCTCTCAAGTTTTGTAACAATAGCAAATCCGATTGTTATTGTAACTTAGAAGCTGGAAGTAATTTTCAATTGAGTTGTAGCAACAAAATTAATAAAACTATTAATTTTGATTTTAACACTCTGTCTCTTTACATATGCTTAAGTTGTCTGCTTTATTAGTTTTCTAATATTCACTGTTATTTGTTGTTAGTAAGATTTGAGTTAAAACCGATTAGTTGTCAAATATTATAAAATTGCATTCAACCCCCTTCTGCAACACTCATTCTACTTAACAATTATTACAATCAATAACCGTTACATATTTTTAAATCAATATATGAACACTATGTTCTACAAAATAAAATGTATTGTTATGCATATTTAGTAATATATCCTGTAAACAACGCTATTATACTGTAAATATAATCAGAAAATATATTCATATGTTGCATTCATAACTTCTTCTTCTTTTTACTCCCATTAAAATATGAACCCTAAAAATTAAAATTCCTGCATTTCCAATTTACTCACCAACTGAAATATAAAGCCCGAAAAAAGATATTCCTCCGTATTGAAAGAAGCGCAAAATAGAATGGGGTTGATTTTTAACTTCTCATATCTTGATTATTATGAGACAGTTGAAATTAAATTTTAATAGAATAATGATATACGTATATTATGTATAAACATTGCAGAACATTACCCCTTTTTAATATAGTTATTAACAAAACTGCCATAATTTTCTATTTAATCTCGGTCATTGATAAAAAATGATCTGATGGGACTAACATAGGTCTCCAATGTCTTCACTTTTTTAGGATCTTCATAGAGTCCAACTCATATATATATATATATATAATTGATTATTAACTATATAGTCTAATGTTAATTTATTATTAATTTATAGGTATAAAAGAATTAATTCCATATTTTAATATTAATTGAAAACTTAATAAAAAGTTTAGTTAAATTAAATATCCGATCCGATTATTCATAACCCGAATTGACTAAATATAAAATTGATGTTTAAATTATCCCATACTTGAATTAATATTAATAAATAAATAAATTTAAATACTAAAATGATCAAATCCAAATCCAACCAATTGAATAATTGAAGGTATTAAAGTATTAAAATGAGAAGATTTAGCAAAAGTAAAAATGAAACATAAAAATATTGATTGATTTGAGTGAGAGTTTGTAACCTAATCTTGTAAACTAGCCTATAAAAGTACAAGGAAAAAGAGTAGATAGGAGTAGAAAGAAAGAAGATAAGCCCCCCCGCCGAACACTACTCTCCCCCTTCATTCCCATTTCTTTTCTCTCCTCAGTAAGCCCCTCTCACTCTCTTTAAATATTACTTACAAATGTTTTGTGCATATATGAATTGTAATTACACACACTTGTTTGACTTTGAGTTTTAAGATTTTAGCTTTTTTCATATATGTTGTATGCAATTATTGTTTTCTTTAAATGGGGTTTTGAATTGTAATTTGAATGTGTATTTGTATTAGTTATAACTTGTAAAACTATAAATTATGTTGGTTTCTTGGTTTGTGGCTAGCTAATAACTAATAAGACCCATACTTTAGCCTTAATTGTGATGTAATTTAGTTGGCTAAGTGCTACTATATTTGGGTTTCCTGGATTGTTTTGATTTTAAACAGGATAGACTTAGGGGTGGAATTTTCGGGTCTCGGGTTCTGTTCTTTTTCGTAAACAGGATATACTTAGGGGTGAATTATTTTGTTTTGTTTTTCATGAACATATTAACTATATATGTACCAAATTTTCTAAAGGAGTTTTTTTTCCTTGTGGTTAGAGGAAATGTCGTTTTTCTGATTGAATGCTGTGATTGGGGTTAGTTTAGTTTATCTGTAATTGAGCCTCATGGTCAAATTGTGAATAAGATGGTTATAAAATTACAATTAAGTGAAAAGTGAAACAATTAGTAAAAGAATCGCTTTTGGTGGGCTTTTGATGATTGTTGATGACTTTCTTTGTTCTGTGTTTATAGATATACAGTTCCTTCCTAAGTATATATTATGGTTTCTTTTATCTTTTAGGAAGTAAATGGCTTCTACATTTGCTGCAATGTCATCGGCTGGTTCCTTGATTACCCCCGGTGGCTCAGTGATTGATAAAAAGATTGTGAGCTCATCAACAAAGTTATCATCTTTTGCATCTATATCTTCATACCCATTCGGCAAGAGACAAAGTGTTGTTGTCCGGAAAACACGTCCTCTCGTAACAGCTGCAGCAAAGGAATTGTATTTCAACAAGGATGGTTCTGCTATAAAGAAGCTACAAGTATGTTTTCTCTCTAAGACATTTTTGTGAGTTGCTAGAATACCTCCTGCTTATGACTAAACATTTCTTTCTTCTTACAGAATGGAGTGAATAAGCTGGCTGATCTAGTTGGTGTAACTCTTGGTCCAAAGGGAAGAAATGTTGTCCTAGAGAGCAAGTATGGTTCCCCAAAAATTGTGAATGATGGAGTTACCGTGGCCAAAGAGGTATTAACTGACGTTATTGTAAATGTTACTTGAAATCTGATGACTGAAACAACATTCATCTTTCTAGAATAAATGCACAAACTGTTCTTATATTTCGACAACTAGAATATATCTGCTGTGCTTTGTTTCTTTTTTCTTATATTTGTGATTTAACTTTCTATTGCAAATATATCTTATCAATACCTATTACTTGATTAATTATAATAGTGTTGCAAAGTCAACATCACACAAACACTTATTTTATTATATGATTGCCATTTATTTTCTTTAAGAGTATCATATGGCTGGGTTGGAAACCTAATAAGTTTTAATCAATGCATTTGTGAGTATAGCTTCTTACTTGAGACATCATTGAATAGTTTTCAAATGATTTTCTTGTTTCTTGAGGCCAATTGTCCAGTAAAACCTTTAGTATGGCCAATTTTGGTCAGTTGCAGGATTGCAGCACAAATAGTAACTGCTTATCCGTTATTTATTTTTATTTTGAGTACAATGCGATATTGCAATTGACTGGAATTGGTGGAGATTATGATAGCAGTCAATGACATCAATTCTACATCAGGATTACTGATTTTTTTACTAATTAAAGNTGGAATTGGTGGAGATTATGATAGCAGTCAATAACATCAATTCTATATCAGGATTACTGATTTTTTTTACTAATTAAACTAATTAAGTTTAAGGGGGAAGCATAGGAAGTGAGTGTCAAAGAACTTATCTGCTTGTATGCAGATCCTACACTAAGTGAATTTATATATCTAAATTTATTGAACAGGAATAAAGTGTAGTTATATTTGATGCATTTCAGGTTGAATTGGAGGATCCAGTGGAAAACATTGGTGCAAAGTTGGTGAGACAAGCGGCTGCTAAGACCAATGACTTGGCTGGTGATGGGACAACAACGTCTGTTGTTCTTGCACAGGGGCTTATCGCTGAAGGTGTCAAGGTCTGTTTGGTAGATATTGCATGGTAATTGAAGAAAAATATTGTAATGTGAATACTTATTGATTCCTCTAATCTGATTCAGGTAGTTGCAGCTGGTGCGAACCCTGTCCTTATCACCAGAGGTATAGAGAAGACCACAAAGGCTTTAGTCACTGAACTTAAATTGATGTCAAAAGAGGTAATGTTGATTAGTTATAATAAAGTTTCCATGAATGATGTTCTTGATTTTATGCAACTTTTGATATCTCGTGTCTGAATTAGTATAAGATAGTCATCATTTACAATATTAATCATGAATCAGGTTGAAGACGGTGAATTGGCCGATGTGGCTGCAGTTAGTGCCGGAAACAACTATGAAATAGGAAATATGATAGCAGAAGCAATGAGTAAAGTAGGTCGAAAAGGTGTGGTGACCCTTGAAGAGGGGAAAAGTGCTGAAAACAGTTTATATGTAGTTGAAGGAATGCAATTTGATCGCGGTTACATTTCACCATACTTTGTAACTGATAGTGAAAAGATGACTGTTGAATATGAGAACTGCAAGGTGAGCCATTCCTCGTGAACCCTGTGGTCCTTAAAAATGTTAATTCAAAGAATGCATATAAATCATCAGATTGTTTAAGGAAAGTTATTTTGCAGCTACTACTAGTTGACAAGAAAGTGACAAATGCAAGGGATCTTGTTAATGTCTTGGAAGATGCCATTCGAGGTAGCTACCCCATTTTAATAATTGCAGAAGACATCGAGCAAGAAGCACTAGCGACTCTTGTTGTGAACAAGCTTAGAGGGGCCTTAAAAATTGCTGCACTCAAAGCTCCTGGATTTGGAGAAAGAAAGAGTCAGTATCTTGATGACATTGCCATTCTCACAGGAGGTCTCTCTCTCACTCTCTCTCTCTCTCTCACACACACACACACACGCACACGCACACACGCACACACACATTTACGTGGTCCTTGTGTCCTGTATCTTATTGGTCTATCTTACCTTTCCCATTTCAGTATTTAGTATTTACCATGATTGGGTATTGCACGCATCTCCCTCCCTATCTGAAACACACACACACGCCTACACATTTATGTGATCCTCGTGTCCTGTATCTTATTGCTCTGTCATACCTTTCCCATTTCAGTATTTACCATGCTTGGGTATTGTGCGCATCTCATTTTCTTTTCTCATGTTACTTTTGTAATATCTGTCTTCTGTAGGGACTGTGATTAGAGAAGAGGTTGGACTTACGCTAGACAAAGCTGACAAAGATGTACTGGGTCATGCCGCCAAGGTTGTTTTGACAAAGGATGCAACCACAATCGTTGGGGATGGAAGTACACAAGATGCAGTTAATAAGCGTGTATCACAAATCAGAAACCTCATCGAGGTTAGTATCCTTCCTCTCTGTATGTTTTAAGTTTCCAGCTTCGGTAAAATCTTGATTACTTGTTTTCGTTCATGCAGGCTGCAGAGCAAGATTATGAAAAGGAAAAACTTAATGAAAGAATTGCAAAGCTCTCGGGAGGTGTTGCTGTCATTCAGGCATGTTTAATATGTATTTACTTCTCTTGATCTTATTATTGTGGGACAAAGTAGAATTTATTTATAGTTATTTTTAATTAAATTTGTGTGTAGGTTGGAGCACAAACTGAAACAGAGTTAAAGGAGAAAAAGCTTAGAGTAGAAGATGCTCTCAATGCAACAAAGGTATATATTGCTGGAAATAAAGGTCATTATGTGAACATGTTTCCTGCAAATTGGGGAAGCTAACAAGGTAACTATCCAAACATTTTTCAGGCAGCTGTTGAGGAAGGTATTGTTGTTGGTGGCGGCTGTACTCTTTTAAGGCTAGCTGCAAAAGTTGATGCCATTAAGGACAGTCTTGAGAATGATGAGGAGAAGGTAATTCTTTTTGTTTCACCACTTGACAATACTTGGATGTACAAATAAATAAATCATTTTTAGCATCGCTTTGAAATTGATGTTATTTGCAATTATATGTTAATTTCATGTGAAGAACTTAATAAAGTCTATTTATTTCCCCACCTTCGGAAGGCTTAGGACTTCTATTGAGTACCTTATGAGCAATCATTGGCTAAGAGTTTAAGAAGTAACCCTTAGATGTGACTTGCAGGTTGGGGCAGATATAGTCAAAAGAGCTTTAAGCTATCCTCTCAAGTTAATTGCCAAGAATGCTGGTGTTAATGGGAGTGTCGTTAGTGAAAAGGTATTTAAAAATAATTTGGTTTTACTTTTGTTTTTCATTTTGTTCAGGTATAGTGGGTTTTAATGATATACTGTTCACTTTAAACAAATTTGTGCAATCTAGGTGCTTGCCTCAGATGACCAGAAGTATGGATATAATGCAGCCACTGGAAACTATGAAGATTTGATGGCTGCTGGGATCATTGACCCAACCAAGGTAATGATGTGTTAAAATACTGCAAGCATACAGTATAAGTATGAACTTGGGCCAGTAGATTAGTAGAGCTCTTTACAGATAGTATATACGGAGTAATTTTTTTAGTTAACAATTAAGTCAGAGACAAATCAGGATATACTATATAGTGATGCGGAGAAATTTCAACCTATATAAGTAATTAAGAGAAAAATTAAATAAATCATACATTGAATTTAGGAAAAGCCAACTAAACACATTATAAACTGATATCTACCTAGTGTCATGATAATTTTATATTGATCGGTTGAGGGATAGACTAGATTTATACATTTAAACATCTTTAATACCAAGACGTTCCATTTTTATAAGTGTGAGTAGTACACATTTTAGCTTTTATTGTCAATTTCAATTTTTTATCCTCTAATTACTTTCTATTAAGTGTTAAAGTTTTGTTTTCTATTGCCACCAATTGTGTTTCCAAGTTATTGTGAAGTACTTCTTTCCTTTTCCATGTTGCTGTCAAATATTTCATATAGGATGTATTGGGAAATTACAAGGATGAAATAAATCATAAACAACGAGATATTTAATCTTCTCATTTCTTCTACTATTTTTCTTGAATTTGATTTATGTTAAGGAGCCTAGCACAAAAGAATCTATAAGCTTTGTTTATAATATTTTAAATAGAAAATCGCACATAAATCTGAGTTCTGTACTGAAGATCGGTTAGCTCCACCAAGGTACACATCAGAGGTTAGTTAACATATCAGGGGTTAGTTAACTTGATGTTTAATGATCAAATTGGCAAGATAATGGAAGTGTACGTGGATGATATGCGTATGCCAGTGAAATCCAATTATCCAAACAAGCTAAGGACCATATCAAGCACCTGGATGAAATGTTTGAGATTTTTCAAATTTCCAGATTGGTTTGAATCTCTATCAATCTAATTGTAGTGTAAGAAGTGAGGTTTGATTTGCCAGTAACACATTCTTCATTCTTATGATAGAAGTCCTATTACAGTATAGCCTCGTTAAATTAATACTCAATAAATTAATAACCCTGATCAAATAAATTATAAGCATACATTTTGATGAACGTAAATTGTTTAAATTGACATAAAATAATTTTGTTCATTTTTTATGGCAACTTAAGTGTAATAACAGTACAATTTGGTTTAATAATTTAAATAAAGCTAATGACTTATATAAATTAATAAACTATTAATTTCTTTATATTATAAATTAATATAAATTATGGTCCCTTTAATCAATAAATTATGGTCCTGTGGTTATTGCTTAATAGAGGTGTTTAGCTGTACTCTGATTCATGTTCTAGGGTTTCCCCCATTTCCTCGGATAAATTTATCTGATAGACTGATAGTGAAGAATTCCCTTGGTGGAATTTTAACTACTTCATTGACAGCTAGGGGATATTTGGCCATTTTCTTATTCACGAGTTTAATTATAGTGGCTAGCTTTTCTACGACAGACAGTAGATCTAAACTCAAAAACTTACATTTCGATGGTATGTCTTCATTCTGTTGGTAGTAAAGATACAACTTGTAAGTTTAAAAGTTTGGAATGAATCGAATGATATTGATGAATTTAAATGTCTAGGTCTACTTAGAACTTGCGAATTGTGAATGAAATGTTCATATCTGTTTCAGGTTGTGAGATGTTGCTTGGAGCATGCTTCATCTGTAGCAAAAACATTTTTGATGTCAGATTGTGTAGTTGTTGAGATCAAGGAACCTGAGGCTGCCATGCCTGTTAACCCCATGGACAATTCAGGTAATATTCATCTACTAAGCTCTATTATTTCTTGATAAATAGTTAAATACTCTTGGTTATAATTTATCCAATCATGTCCATCAGGGTACGGTTACTAGAAGCTGCCCAGCTAATAATTAGAAGAGTTGAGATGATTGAAGCCGACTAGTGATGCATGCAGCTAGTGGTGGATGGATCAATAAGTTTTGTAAATTTTCATATTGTTAGAGAGAATTGTTTCCATTTAAGGTTCATGTATCAACTGGTATCTCAAAGGTGTAAGAATTAGCAGATGGACCTTTTTTTATTAAATGCAAACGAGCAATTCCAAATGTAACATGTATATTAGATGTTTCTTGATGCAGGAAAATGATTTACTTAATGGATTAATTGTTGAAGGGTCCTGGACCATGGGGATCCAACGTTCTTCCAATAAGAACCAATAAAAATTTCTGATGGATTAATTTTGAACAGGTACAATATTAATTAGTTGTAACACCTGTTTAATTAGTAAAATTCTGATGAGATATGAGTTTAATGTTAAATTCATTGAAAATTTTAAAGAGATTAGGGAGAATAAGATATATCTTAGGTAAGTTATCTAAAATACATAGAATTTTATATGCAAATATGGGAGAAGTGTTTTTGTAAAATTAAAATTCATTTAAAATTTTATTAATATTATCTAAGATGCATTTGAAGTTCTTTTTTCTCAATTTTAAATTTGGGTACTATATATTTCAAAATTCAAACACAATATGAGCATGGTTGTAAAAATCGGGAATCGGAACTAATCAGAGATTAATCGGAATAATAATAAGATTTATTACATTATTATAATAAAATTTAATAAATTTATCTAATTTATTATAGAACATATTATTTAAAAATATATTATAAATATAAATCGGATTTTATAAATCATATCGGTCAAATATTTTATAAAGATTAACCAGGGATTTATGGACGATTTTTGAAAAATCCCCCGATTTCTATAACATGAATATGAGTTATAAAAATATCAGGAGAATGCGAATGTATGATTGACAGCTGTAGGAAGTTAAATTATATTTTTTATAAATTCGTTGGAGAAACTACTTATATGATGTAGGCTTGTAGCAGCAATATTATAGTATAAATGCCTTTGGTTTGACGGCAAAGTTGTAGGGTAAATTAAATTATACGTTGA
Organism: Oenanthe javanica; assembly: GCA_008931105.1. NCBI lineage: Eukaryota > Viridiplantae > Streptophyta > Magnoliopsida > Apiales > Apiaceae > Oenanthe > Oenanthe javanica. Next base: position 19,710 of record QRFB01001969.1, on the reverse strand, counting down.
TGCATAATTGTTTTAAGGTTAAGTTAATTTATAAGTTAAAAATATATATAGTTTTTAATTTATAAATTATTTATCATTTTTTTAAATAATTTTTGTTTGACTTTATACATTTAATTTTTTTTGACAAACTATAATTTTATATTTATTTTGTGAATTAAAATTTTTATTTATACAAAAATTTGAAAAATGATAATTCTAAACGATCAAATCTCTTAAATATATATATATAAATATATATATATATATAAAGTTTAAATGCTATAAATCAAACCGACACTTTATTGTGTAAATGCAGCCGACGACTAGAACTAATTTCGATGTGACTGGTTATGAATGAATATAATAATGGATTATTCAGAGTCATGTTGAGGCTGTTTGCCTGTTGTTATCAACATTCCCGTTAGTCACCGTAAAATATAGTAATATACTACGGTCTCGCTCGGTTATATGTAACTCAGTTACGTAACTTATACTTCCATGAAACTCGTCTAAGTTAGAGTGTTTGGTTGTATGATTTTTAAAATAAAATAAAAAATTTATAATTCCAAGATAAGGACGATTACTCTAAAATATCGTAACTCAATTACCTAGACCTCACAGTTACATAGTATAAATATACTTCATCCATTATATTTAATAAATAATATGTTATAATAAAATTTTTATTTAATTTTATAATAGTTCATATTATTCTATTTATTTATCTTTAAAGTAAATTATAATACACACATATTTTCTAAACAATAGTGTCAAATATTTATATTTTTAATCTTTTATATACAATTTTTAAAATAATGTTAATTAGATTTTAATTAATTTTGTATCAATATGATTATTATCGCCACTAAAAATAAAATTAAATGTTTGAAATTTCAAAGATTTTTATTTCTAATTTTCTATATTTATAAATGTTTTATAAAACAATTTTGTAATAGTTTATAATTAAAATTTTAATTATATCTATAGTAGTTTGTAATTAAATTTCATTTGTTTTTATAATAATTTATAATAGATATAAATATTTTAATTACAACTTTGAATGTTTTAATTTTTAATATTTAGATAAAAGTTCATAATTAATTTCAACAATTTTATATAAATAAAATTTAATAATATTATTATTACTAAAACTGAAATTTCTTAAAAATATGTAGATAATATAAATAAAAATAATCATGTAACTTGAAGTTAGTAAGCCTATAAATTTTCGAACCGTAACCTACTTTCTAGGAATTTTAGGTTTCTGTGTAACTATAAATCCCGGTAAACAAACTATGCCTATATTAAAATGAGGGTCATCGACACTATTACTATTAGACATGGTAAAATGTTCGGATCCGAATAACCAAACCGAAATTTATAGAACCGAATCCAATTTTATATTCGAATTATCTAATCCGATAAATATTCAAAAATCGATTTGATTCGAATCGAAAATTATCCAAATCGAAAATTTAACCGAAAATAATCTGAAATATTAAACCCGATAATGACTTGGAACTGATTAAAACTTAATACACAATAATCTGAATCAAATATGACTCAAAGTAGGATATCAGATTTGATACAAACACGAATTACACTGAAATAGAATAGAGATAAATTGAATTTAAATCAAATAGTTATATTTTAATGGTTCATAATCTGTTGTCTATATATTAACTTACTTTTTAATCAGTAAACTAATACATTCTTAAGCAAATTCATATTTAAAATAATTATATATCAAAAAATTGGAATGGTTATACAATCAAAATTTTTAAAACTTATATTATTTTATATTATAACTAATATATTAAATAATAAAATAATTTTTTAGAATCTCATAAATTTAAAACAGAAGGAGAAAAATAACAAATAAGTTATTAATTCAACAAACTTATTTAACCACTTTTATTATAATTTTACTATAATTAAAAATTAATTCAAGATTAATCTCAACTCTATTTTTCCGTTCCAAAATGATTTGAACCGAACTTAATTCAAAATTCAACCGATTTTAATCCAAATTAGATCTAATCTAAACAATACTTCAAATATTTCATAACCGAAAATTGATCTGATCCAAATGAATCCGATCCGAAACCGATCTTATTATCCAAATTCACAGTTCTAATTACTATTTATTACTGATTCGTCCACAAATTCGGGCCTACACACATATCGGAGATCAACATGCCCATCTTCTCCACTTTTAGCCCCATCATACAAGTTTGGATAAGGTCTAACAAATACTCCTTTCATCTCAAAATAATTGTCCTTCTTTTATTTTGTTAGTCAAATTTATCGATTTTTGATCGAATATTACACATAATATATAATTAAAAAAAATTAAAAATTATATCATTAAAAAATATATTTAATAAACTTTAAAATTTATTTTTCAGTTTTTGAAAAATATAAAAAAATAATTTTTAATTTACGGTCAAAACTGGGTCAATGATGATGGAGGGAGTAGTACCTAACGTTGCAATATGAGAAAGTGATTATTTTGATATAATTTCAGATTAAAATATTTAAAAATTTTATTATTAATCAGTATTGTAAAAAAATACAAATCACAATTATTCAATGAAGGTATTGAATAGGGATCAATCAAGTAATCGGAGATTAATTTAATATTATTTCTTATATATAATTATTTTTATACATGATATAGATTTAAGTAACTATTTAATAAAATTTATAAAATTTTAAAAAAAGAGATGACAAACTTGTAAGTTAAATAATTGAATTTATTATAAAATAATTTAAATATATATTTTAAATATTAACCGATTAATTACAATTTTTGAATGTTTTATCTGATTTTTGACTGTTTATTTGATTTTTAACTGATTTTTAGAAATAACGCTTTTTGACCTAATTAATATAAAATAAGTTCAAAAAATCATAGAACAACGATTAATCTCGATTAGTAGCCACTTTTTATAAGAGAGTTATTAATATTGTGAAACATATATTTTGACAATTTAAAATTAAAATATCCGAAAATGTATGACGTAAAGAAGAAAAAAAATCATTTGATGCACCCATAAACATTAATATTTTCTGTGTTTTGTATATTTACATGAAGTTATGTATTAGTACCTTGTAAACCTTGGTGTGATGGTTTAACTCCCCATCCAACATACTACTTTTTTTCTTGTTAGTTGTGTCTGCTAATGAGTACTATTTGTTTATTTTACGTATACAACTTTATAATCCGTGCAAAGCACATGATAATTAATATTTAAATAAATTAATTTTTTATTTATATTTTTATTGATGTTTAATATAAAATTTTATAATATTAAGAATTTAGTTTAATATTATATATTCTCTTATTTTATATAAATCTATTCTATCTGATATAAATATATTATAATTTAGACCCGTGTTATAATAAATATATAATTGAGTTTAAAAAGTAAAATTTTAAATAATATAGATTTTTAAAATAGAAAATATAGAATATAATTTAAATATAATAAAACATTATCCGTGAGTTGTATAAAAGGAGGGGATAGAGTTATATATATGATATAACTCCTTTATAAATGAAATTTTATTAAAATTAAATAATTATGATCGTTTTTATAATTAACCTAAAATTGAACTGATATTTTCTATAATTTATCTCGGTATTTAAAAAAAAAGTCCTAGTATAGATGACAGTTGTTCAAATTGGTTGAGCGGCAAAGCATTGTAATCTGGAATTCCAACGCCTCAGGAAACTGGCCGAGGAAGATTTTTTTATATAAAAAAAGTAGAAAGTTGTAAATAAATATTTTATTGTACGCAACATATTAGAATTATGCGTTTTGACTTGAAACACATTCGGGAGAGGTACATAAGAAGACTTTCTTCTTAAAAAACAGAGAAGAAAATTGCAAGTTGACTTGTAACACGTTAAAAATGCATTTTTTTCCCTTTTACTTTCTTTAAAAGAGATTATAAAATTATTTGCGCTTGGTAAAAAGCTTACAATAAGTAAACTTCTTATAATGTTGCCGTTTGGGGTTCCTTAAACTTAAAATAAGTAGTTTATTTTATTTTTATTTTTTACATATTTTTATTTTTTTTAAAGATAAATATTTGTTTTAGAATTTTAAAATCAAATATTATCTTCAAAATAAAAAATAAGTTACTTATTTTCAGAAAAAGTACATACATCCCTACTTTTTCTGAAAATAAGGACTTATTTCCAGAATTTAAGTGTAGCCAAACAGGCCCAATATAATTAAAAGATTAAACGTTTTCCAAATGAAACAAGAAAAAACATTTACAATATTTTGTTACAATAAGTATGTTTTCTAGTCCTAATTTTGCACAGCTAAGAAATAAATGACTAGTGATGCTATTCAGTAAATATTTCTATGTAGAAAAGAAGTTAGATGTACAAAAAAGAAAGAAAATGGTTAATCGGTTAACTAATCGATTGATATTCATATGGGTAAAAAATAAGCCTAAGGAAATAATAAATATAACATTTATTATTTCATTTATTAGACCTAATATGATCCAAAGGCTTAAACCCTTAAAACGAATAAGAAAAATAAATCCTAAAATCAATTGGATTTGTAAGTCCAGCCCACAACCTCTGTTGAAACCATAGACCCATTAAGCATTTGTTATTAATTAATTTCATAATTAATTAATAAATGATCAGTAAAAATCCAAGAAGCCTGATGAAGGCCCTCATCCTAAAAGGATCTACAAACTCTAGCGTAAGAATAGTTCAATGATGACCTTCATTCCTAGAAGCTTACAACAACTTAACCTCACTAGGAGACTTGACCACCAAGTTTATTAACTCTAATCTAACTCCAAGGCACTCGTGTGCCTATATAAAGAGCATAACCCCTCAACATTAGAACTATGTTATTGACTTCATTCTCACATACATTGAGATACGTAGGCAGTTAACGAGAACTCGAGAAAGTCACGAAACGTTAGTGTAGCCATTAAATCTCGAAGTTCCCCCAAATCCTATCATTAATTACACATTAAAGACGACTTAGTTTTTAATCCGTAACAAATATCTTTATTTGTTAATAGCCAGACATTATTGGTCATCGATCTGCTTTTTACTTTTGACCTAACATCGTTAGCACTTTTTTAACGGTACTATCTTGAAACTACTAAAGTATATAAAAAAGTGACTAGTTTTTTATTTGGGTCACTGAAGTAAAAAACAAAAAACTACATGTACATAAATTGCAATTTTGTCATAATTATAAATTATCATAAAATTAGAAAAAAACAAACATTTCCCTAGTAACGGGCAAATAACCAATTTTCATATTAATATGCAATTTTCAATCTTCATTGTAGGGGACAAATATAATTTTGTATTGAATATATAAGTTATATAAAATAATAAAAATAACACCAGAATGATGTAAAGTAAGCAAATAATATGCAAGTTTTTTAGAAAAATCTTGACTAACAACTTGCCTAAATGGTTGATATGATACAACTCAATAATTTTTTTCTTTTATTTTTTTTGCGAAAAAGTCAATAATTTGTTTATGAGAAAATTGTTAAATTATTGTAAGCCAACAGGATTAATAACTAGCCGGTATTTGGTTTGGTGCAGTTGACAACTTGACATGAAATTAATCGCGATAGTGAAAGTTTTAATATCATTATGATACGTGTTGACGTTCATGTTTTGGCCGGTTTAATTTTTAATTATTTGATTTAGGGAAGTAAGTAAACTTCTACACTTCTTATCTATTTTCATTTAAATTCTTCTCCCTTAAACCTCAAATAATTGGAATATTATATATAATTCTTGTAATCTGACATTAGTCTTGAAATAAAATTTTAAATTTGATAAAACATCAAATATCACGTTTAGTTCAAAAAAATGAAATGACATAAAAACTCGTAAATAATATTGTAGAAATTATAATGAAAGTACAAAAGAAGAGTAAAAGAAAATAAGGGTTCGCAAATTTTTTAAGATGAAACTTGTGGGGAAAAATTAGTTAGTAAAATGATAAAAAATACTTTCAAATTGGTGGATAAGCTCTATTATAAATTGTTGTAAATAGAATAAAATGAATATAACATATTATGAACTAATTTTACTCTCATATAATTCATTCACCTTGATTAAATACAACATAAAACATATATTAATCGATGAGTATTAGCTAATTATGGACCAACTTCTATACTGTGCAAATACAAACTCCACAATAAAAAAACTAGGAAAAAGTAAAAAAGAATTCATAAAACCCTAGATGGGATCGCAAACCCGTCCACATGCTTATGCATTTGATATCATAACGACAAATTATTGAATTATTGGACTCTATAATGTCATAACTTCTATGAGATTGAAGGCAATTTAGTACTCCCTCTGGTCGCTGATAGCTTCTTAACTTTTTGACACCCTGTTCAAGAATAAAAAACACATACACATATTTAACAATAATTAAAAAAAGTATATTAAATATAAATTTAGAATTTAAATTTTTATATGATATAAACATTAAAAACTAATATATGGTATAATTATATATTTTTAACTCCAAAATATGTGTGTCAAAAATTCAAAAGACTATTATTTAGAAAAAAAGGAATAGTTTTAAAAAACGTTCCTTTCCCTTTAAATCAAATCAGTGACCACGATCCCCGATTAGCTTATTAAGTCAAGTCCGTGGATAACACTTGTTTTTGTCCTTTCAACTTTCGAGTAGTGCATATTAAGTCGATTGGAGATTAAAATTTTGAAATTGAATTTCTTAATTATTTTAATTAAATAGAGTTTGTACTACTAAAAAATCTTATATAATTACATCGTACATATAAGAGCAGCGTGAAGTATAGTCAAAATCTATTTTCGGGACCCTAATATTTATACATATATAATCCCTCTTATCCTTTATATAGGTCACTGTACTTTTTACACGCAATTTTAGGTGCTGTGATCATATATCTAAAATTGATATCGTTTAATTTTTTTTTCTGAATAAAAATATAATATTTAAATTTTAATTCACAAAATGAAAATTTAAAAAATATTAATTCTAACCATACGGTCAAAACACATAAACTTGCACATAGAAAGTCAAACGACCTATAAATAGGAGCAAATGGAGTACTACATATTTTGTATATTTATGTATAAAAGACCGAAAAAAATTGGAATATTCAAGCGAAAGGGGCTCTATACGCAAGCCTTATTCGTCTATAGTCACTATCATCTCTATAAAAAATTGAAATATATATATATATATATATATAATATCATATTATTTGAAATTTTATTATAAAAAATTATATTTAAATCCAGTCTAAAAGAATAGTTCCTCTATATACCATCAAGTGGATAACAACTTATTTATTTAAAGTACAGATGTATCCGTCCAATCGTCCATTATTCCACTTGCACTTGCATGCTTCTGCTTCATACAAGGGGCACCACCACCATAATTTCCACCGACACCCATCTGTTTTGTTGCTAGAGTATTGGGAGGGGCATGTACCTATATATTTATTTAATCTGCAACTTAATTTAAAAAATGAGCGGTGGCTCAATATACTCAGTGATGAATATAAATTTTAATACCCCTGGCCTCCTGGGTAACTGGATTCACGAGATAAATACATACAACTAGTCATTTTAGTATTTTAAAAATAAGCTCTGATTTACTCGGGAAACACAAATTATTAGAAAAGTTATGACATTCGGATAAAATGTACTACAGCAGGTTAACTCGGGGCCAGCATTTTGAATCTGATTGTAATAAACCAGTACTTAATCGTAAAAAAAGACTCTTTTGTGCCGGCAGGTTCTTGGATTCACTAATCAGGACGGCAACTTTGTCATACCACTTTCAAAATATTAATTTAATTTGTTACGCATATATTAATTTTATTCGATCCTTTTTTAAAATATTTTCCAAAAGCATACTTATATATTTAATATTAATTATTTTAAAGTAAGAATCAATTTTATAATTAATAATACATAAAAGTGAAAATTATAAAATGGACTGAGTGTAATTTATCGCGTCAGGGAATATGGTGGTTACAAATAAAAACATTTAGTTTCTGTTGATGGAAAAATCTGGAAATCAATAAAGATCGAGGTTCTTTGCCGGAAAAAGATCAAACGAGGCTGAGTATTGTCGGAGTGCGGTGATTTGTATGAGATTGAGGCTGAGATTGCTATGTTTTGAAATAACTAGAGCTTTGTTTGTCAGAGAAAAATAGGTTTTTTCTTTAACGACTGTGTACACTAATTCTTCTAACCCCCGAAAATGTGCCTACGTACCTCTATTTATAGGCAAAATAGAGGATCAAGCACACCTAGTTCTTAACATAGCAGAGGCCCAATATGAAAATGTTTTCTTCTTCGAATCAAAATAGGCAGTGGAATGGCAAGATGAACCTTCCTGGAAGAGGACTCTACATCAGGGCTTGTTCGGATAGGTTAAAACTCAGTATAAGACCCAAGCACTTCACGAATCCGACGTTGACCCGGAAATCGTGGGCTCTAATCGGTCTACTACAGCTATTTCCTGGTTACCTTGACTAGAGGCCAGCACTAGATCCACCGCAAATGTAGGACACATCCTAAGCCCCCAGTCGAGGACAACCCGCCTGAGTATAAGAAAAGGATCTTTCAAGATATGGTCGAGATCATCCCATATCTCCCCAACGAGGGCAACCCGTGGAATACAAAGCTATGGTCTTCAATAGGCATTGATAGACATAGGCGGTAGAGACATTGTTAGGGATTGTGGTGTAATCAACTAGAATTACTTAGTTTTAATTTATAAGAAACTAAGTAAAATGTACTGTCATATGGATATTGATAGTATGTTTGCTATCACTTGTAACAGTATGTTTAACAGAGTTTAAATATGTGACAGTAAGTCTAATAATTACTGTCTTATAAAAATATAATAACATGATCCATGAAGTAGAAGTTCACAAAGTTTTCATGCATAACATGGTCCAAGACTTTGACAGTAACATTCTACAACTGAAGCCTATGACAGCATATTCAAGTGACAACACAATTGGGACAGACGAAAATAACTATTCCAATGACATTAAACTTGGTGGAGAATGAAGATGCACAGACAACAAGTTTCACTAATAGCACACTTGACGGGGATAGTTGACAGCAGCTTTGGAGACAGTAAGTTTCAAGGATCTATCAAGGCTTGACAGGAACATATGCAGAGCCAAAGATGCTGTCACCAAAGAGGAACTAAAAGTTGAAAGTATACTTTTAGTGAAGCTGACAGTCTGTTCCAAGTAGCAGATTAGTGATTGCACAAGGAATGGTTTAGACATTACTATCTAGTATGTCAAGTCCACTACTGCAACTTGGAGGAAGACAAGCAAAAAGATAAAGCGTGCCCAATGAGTCACAGATATCTGTACATCTCAAAACAGCTTTATCTACAAATAGAATGTAGACAAGATTGAACAAGAAAAACAAAGTTTCTATTTCAAGCTTTATTCTAGGATAAAGGAAAAGTGCACCTGTAAGTGAGATATGTGTTTTAGTATAAGTACACATATCCCACAAGCATTTTTCCTTGTAGAGACTGCAACTGAGCTAGGTTTTCTCTCAAGTAAGAAACATTAGCAATTCTATTGTTCTTGTTTCTTTGTAGCTGGAATACTTATTCCAGTCAGTTGTAGCAAATAAAAAATAATAAAATTATTTTTTGAAGTTAAGAAACTGTCTTCAATTGCTTGCTTATCGTTGTCTGCATTTCTTACTTGATAATATTACTTCTTGTTTGTTGTTAGTAAGATTAGTGATAATTTATCAGGTTACATTCAACCCTCCATTCTGCAACATTCATACTGTTTAACAACTAGTATCAGAGTGGCAGGTTATATATACATAACCTGAAAAGATCTAAATATGAGTGCACAGAAAGTAAGCAGCATAAAAATACTCACCTTTGACAAAGAACACTACAATAAAAGATGTAGTTACTGTCAATTCTCATGACAGTAACTTCTCAATAAAAGATGTTGTCAGCAATCAAGATCCTGAAAGAAAATTTCCAATAGCTGCTACTTCTCCAAATGGTGATGATTCTGCTCTCATTTCAACTTTACTCAAAGTAAAATCTAAACCTTTTGTGCAAGGTGTACCTGCTCAGTCTCTTGCACCTAGGATGAGTGAGGGTATGAAAAGAAAAAGAGAGATAAAATAAAAGAGAAGTGAGCATAAAAATGAGGGGCTGGGAAAAATCCAGGGAAAAGGAGAGGGCCAAGAGCGAGGCCAAAAGAAAAATATGGGAGCCAAAATTTCTAAGGCAATAGGCCTTGAGAGTGAGAAAATGAGGGATGATGAAATCATCCAAAAAAACCAGAGGGTGTGAGAACCACAACAGCCCCCAAATCTTCTAAACAAGCTGCTGAAAGGTTGAAATTCCTTTCTCATAAAGTTTCAAAACTCTCCAAGAATCTGGACACTGTTGGCAGAAATCTGGTGAAATTGGTGAATAAGATGGCAAGTCTAGAGCAGACCATGAATGATGGATTCAAGGATATCTTTGACAAACTTTAGGAGTTCAATTTCAAATTTTCAAAGTCTGCAGTTGCTACCTCAACTAAGGGGGAGAAGAGTAATCAGGCTGAAGTATTTGTTGATGGTGGGAGTCATAAGACTGATAATGCTGATATTGAAAGTGATAAGGAGAATACACAAGTTGCATCTCAGGGGGAGATTCAATTGGCATTACTGTCTAAGGTGGCTACTGAGATGGCTGAAAAGCTTGGAGGAAATAAGGTGAAGAAAACTGCAGAAAGGCCTAAGGAGAAAGGCATTGTTATTAAGGAAGGTGCAGTGAAGTCCCATGTTCATATTGCTGGAAAAGGCAAAGACAAAGTAGTTCCTCAAAATGTAGATGGTTATTTTCTTGAAGAAAAGGAGAATTTAACTGAGGAGGAAGCTATAATGTTGATGATTGATGAGAATGAGAACAATGCAGTATTTCAAGATGTAGACTTCAACAAAAGAATCATTGATCTGAAGAGAGGAGCCAACAGAGATCCCAAGGCATTTTATGATTCTATGAAGAAATCAACTACTAGGGTAGCAGTGTTGGTTTCTACAAGTAACAAATGGGTAGTCACTGTGAGGGCTGATGGAAGAAGAAGCTGGTATGTTAGTATGGGATACCTGGGGAAACAGGAAATTGTTGTGACTGAAGCAATGAGACTCAAAATTAAAGTTGAGAAGTCCTTCTTAAATGAAAATCTCAAGAAGACTTTGCTGAAACTGGTGAGGGAGAAGCTGCCAGAAATAACTCACAATCCTCTATGCATCAGATACTTCATCTCAAATTAATGCAGTATAGATTTATGAATCTTGAAAAGATCAGTCAATACAAGCCTAAGTTGGTGAAAGATGCTTATGATTACTTCTGTCTACTTGATCAAAGTAAGGATGTAAGAGAGGTTGTTAGAACCCTGAAGAATGAGTTAGAAAGGATAGACAGGATGAAGGCAGAGAAATTGGGAAGAAAGTCTAGTGGTAAAAGTGATGACGATGATGGAAAGCCTGATGGAGGTGTAGATAGTTCTAGTCAACAGAATAACACTGGTGAAGAGTCGTCTAGAACTGGTAATAAGGTGGATGAGGATGATGAGAAAAATGACAAGGAGTATAAGGATGGAATTGAAGGGACTGTATTGAAGCAGGTGGTTCTTGGCTTTGAAAATGACAAAAATGATACTGTCAGGAGTGATACGGTGGAAGATACTGTCCCAATGCCAGAACCTACTGTCAATGAACCTGATGTCAAGGATTCAGAACTTACTGTCACTCTAGAAATGATAGTAACTTTCAAAGACACTGTTAGAAGTTATAAGGTGATGAAATCAAAAGAATTTCAAAATGATGTTGTCAAGCCTAAATTGAGAATAAGGAAAGGTAAGTTAATTCCCAGAACAGAAGCAGGGAGAAACCTTGAGTATGAACCAATCCCCAAGAACCGTAAAGTCAAGGTTGATTACAAAACATGTCAAAAGAAGCAAAGTGTCAAGGACAGATAAGCTAACAACTCTAAAGGGAATGTAACTGAAAGTCTTCATGAAGCTCTCATCACTACAAAAATTGAGGCTGAATGTCTGGATGTAAGAAGACCAACCACTAACAATATTGCTGAGTCAAAAGCAGAATATATCTCAAATGTTATGGTTGAATGGTCTAAGTTCAATACTCTACTCTACTGGTGAAACTACAGTGATGGGGCATGACATGAAAGAAGCTGATTATTTCATTGCAAGAAGAATGCTGATAATCGTCAAGGATGCAAATGTAAAGACTAAAGTATTTAGAGGAGCATTAATCAGGAAATTTTTGGAACTCATGGACTCTTTTAAACCTCATCCATTGGATTCTAATGAAGTTGAGGAACCAGAACCCAGAGTCTATCCAGATGGTGTGATGTTTGCGAATGATGATGGAGTGATGGAATTTTGGAATATGGAGTCTCTTCAAGACAAAAATGTGGAGTTACTGTCCAAATTGAAGGATCAATTGAAGGATCAATTGAAGGAATTTCTTTATCCAGAAGAGCAAAACTTTATGGAAGTTATTCAAGTCTTGATCACCAAATTAAAGAAAATTGAATTTGCTAAACAGATGGACTATGAAAGAATTCAGAAATGTCTTCTCAGAAATCCTGATAAAATGATCTTCTACAACACGAGTGGATCAGCTGAATAGATTACCTTTGATCACTTGAAGAGATTAGCTGAGCATGATCCTCAAATCATTGAATACATAAAGAAGTAATTGCTCAATATCACAAATTTTAAGATATTTGATTCGAAGAATATAACACTTCTCAATAGATACAACAACAGGCACCGATTTGCTAGTAAATTTGCGTTAAGCTTATCCTTTCTCTCCAGGAAAACAGAGGCCGACAGGCCGTGTCAAGATATGTCACAAGTCAACATACTTATCTTCACAAAAATTATAAAACAAAAAATAAAAAATGAATTAACAGTACTTGTATCAAAGTATAATACGTTGAGAATAAAATATTTTAAAATTGTCACCAATTTACCCTATTCGATCTAAATATATTAAATTTGTCCAAAAATAAAAGTTTCTGCATACCAACTTGCCAAGTTCTGTCAAAAAAAACTTGCCAAGTAAAATTCTATAAAAAATACATGAAAATTTTAATGATTCATTACTACTTTATCAATATTAATTGTGCCCTATAGTACACTGATTGCGCACTTTTACAAATTTTTGATTAACTAAATAGTTTGTTAGTAATTGTTTTTAGAAATACACAATTTACATATTTAGACTAAATTTTAAATAATTAAAAAATAGTATATGTTTATTAAATCACATATTAGTGTAAAAAATTAGAGACAGATGACAAGTATATCGTGCAAAGAATAATTTTTCAAAAACAAAACATTTCTAGACTAAGGCTCCGTTTGAGAGTGCTGTTGAAAATTACTGTGCTGTGAGAAAAAGTACTGTCAGGAAAATCACAGATAACTGTTTGGTAATTTTTTTTTATTTATGCATATTTTGAGATATAATATATAAAAATAATATTTTTTAGAAGATCTGATAATAAAACTGATAGCTACTTTTCTGCAAAAGCTGAAAGCAACTTTTTTCAAAAACACAAGGATACATGCTTTTGCTAACAATAACTTTTAGATTAAAAGCGTTTTTCCAAACAACAGTTTTTAGAATTTACCAAACACCATTCTAACAGTTTTTCAGCAAAAAGTTGTTGTAGCTATCTATAACAGTAACACCAAACCGGGTCTAAGTCTCTTTGTTGTCAAAACTTTTATGTCGTGAAAAAAGTACTCTTAGATGATTTTAATAATATTTTTTATGTGTGTATATTTTAAAATATAATATTAAAAAATTATATTTTTGAAAAAATTTGGTAATAAAACCTCTACATATTTTATATAAAAATTGAAAAATAGCTTTTTAGTAGAGATGCATTTTCTTTAACAACAATTTTTAGATTGAAAAACCTTTTTTTAAAATTTATCAAATAATTTATTTATTTATTTTTCAATTAGAAACTGACGTGGCTATTACCAAACGAGCCTAGCCCTCGATCATCTAGTTTTTAATTTTAGTTGATTCATGCTTGTCTGTGACCCACCTTTGTCATCTTTTGTAACAGACCATGGATCATGTCATGGATGACACTAGATTGATATGTTAGTACGATTGAAACTAATAGAGTCTAGGTGATAAAAACAAAAAAAAAAACTAATAGGAGCAAAATTTATATATTTTTTAATGATAGGTATTTATATTTTTTTTAATGATAGGTATTTATATTTTTTTTCATTTCATTTAAAAATCTTATTGAGTACATTTTAAACTCTTTACTTCAATAAAGATTATTTCATTATTTGTCCAATTGATTAATTTCACTCTAATTATGAATGTTCACCTATTTATATTTAAAGAAATTTTTGTTGTTCATCCAAGTTTTATTTTCATAGTTCAAAAACTTGCATACTCTCATTTTTTTATCACCTTTTTCTTCTTCTTTTTTGTTTTCCTTTAATTATTTTATGATTTCAACTTATTTTTTATATTTAATTTCAATCTTGTCCTAGAGAGTGAAACCATTTTCTAATTTCCTATATAAGATTTGTTGTATAACAAGCACAATTCACAAAAGCATCATAATTTTTTGGATTAATGTTATTGTTAAGATATTCACCTATTTACTTTATTAGCCATTTAAAATTAATTATATTTTTAGACTATTAATCTTATTAAAAAAAGTAGATATATTCCCTTAAGCATGAGTAACTTGAGGCCAATTTCCACACACATGTTAGATCTTATCTTGTGCACTAAATGGCTTTTACAAAGTTGTACGAAGTCAAATACATATACAAGAAAATTATGAAAAATTCAAAGCACAATATCAAAGGTTTCCTGGCAGCAGGCCGTGGTTCCATTTCATCTAAACGGTGACTTTTCCAATAATAATTAAAATTTTAAAATAAAAATTCAATCCTTGCACTATAACTTAAGATTTTTTTCTTTCTAAAAGAAAATAACTTAATATGTAAACAATAATATAATGTTTTTATCTAAAACACAATATTTTTTTGTGAAAATAAAAAAAAGAATCCGTAAGAACTAGAAAATGTAAAGTTTTCGAAAGTATTTGCGAGTAATAGGACTTTTCAATCTCGTACAATTAAAATATAAATAATTTGTAATCAAAATTAATTAGATTCAATTACAACAATATTCTCTGCACAATTTTTTTTACTACCATTATAATTAAACAAAAATACTATTTTTGCAAATATTCTTATAAATAAATAAAATTACAAACTAATTTTAAAGAAACATTACACTTGATAATTTTACTAATTTTTTAAGTGTGGATAACAAAGGAATTTCGAAATATATATATACATCGAGGTTTTATGCTTTATTTAATAAATTAAAATAATTTCACAATCCCATATCTTTTTTGAAGTATGCATATAAATTTTATTAATTAAAATTTATCAACTATATTTGTCGTTTGATACTATTTTCGGGAAAAAAAACTTGGGTAGCTGACACTGTAATTTTCTGTTAAACCAACCAGACCTAAGTGCTTGAAACTTGCGTGTCTTGTCAGTTGTGACAATGTGTGGTGGACCTACCTTAAACGGAAGCAAGCTGTGTATAAAGAGCCTGCTCCCATAACTTGTCATGACTTGCAAAACATCTTCATATCTATCAACCATTTCATTCTGTACCCCCTCAACTCAATCTATAGCATAATTGTTCATCTCAATACTTTCTTGTTTTTCAGTTAAAAATGGATCAAATTTATGATATGGGATGGCTAGTAATTACACTAACAGTTGGTGGAATAGCTGCAGTTTATGGTTTCTTGAAAAGGGTTAATCATAAATATTGTTATTCATCTTTCCCTTTGGATGACTTGCACTGGGGATCTTCTTTTATTGGGACTGTTTGTACTTTTCTCAAGGCTCTTTCTTGTGTTGGTGATTACTCTAATTCTTGCTGCAGTTCTCATACTGATGTTAGGTATGTACATAAACACACCTTTTCTGTGTATCTGTTTTTTTTAGACAAGATTCGAGAGATTATATCTTGATATTCTTTGTTTAGTTCTTTTATATATGGTTCATTGTTTTTTTTTGCTAGTTAATATGGTTCATTGTTCATAGCTGCTGCAGTTGATCTGTTAGTATGCTATGGCAAGATTTGAGTCTTTATGATTAAATTCTTTAATTTTGATTCATGATGGAAGTATAAGGCTAATATGTAACAATTCGGATCCGATATCTTATAGGAAGGGGTGGCAATTTCTGGTTCCTCTGTAGTGTTCATGCTCATAGATGTGTCAATTTCATGTCGTTTTAAAATTTACTCAAATTTAATGAAAATAATATATCGGCTGAGTAGCAAAATTTTAATAATGAGTCATTTCGGATCATATTCTGGTATAAGAGGATGGGGTCGAATAACGAGGGGGCGAGGGGGCTTTATAAAACAAAAAGTACTAGGTTAATGAGAACAAACTACAAAGTGAAGTAGGAATGGAAAATTGGATGTAGCTGAATTTGGAAACAGCTTAGATTAATTCATAGGCAAAAAGGGTGCTTCAACTACTACACGATAGGTGAGAAATTTAAGGTGATTTTTAATTGTAGTTAGATACATGGATGAACTAGAAGAGGTTAATCTTTTTTAGTTAACGTACTGTTTATCCTTGATTAAAGTTCAACGAGACACGGGGTAAGGGACAAGAGCATGGTTGATTTTTTTGGATGATACATATTGAATAGATTATTCTGTTTGAATTAATTGAATTTTTTGTTGTGAAATACTTATCTAAGAGATGTCATCTGATGTGTAGCCAACTGAGCTACCTGGTTTTAGATCATATCTTAGTAAAAACATTGTTTACAAACGACTATGTTGGAAACTTGGAAAGACTACTTAATATTTCCCAAGGTTATACATATCACTGTCTTTTTCAATTATGTTAAGGGTAACATCATTTAGTAGAAAATATGTGTATAATATATAAAACTCCCATCTTTATGTTAAAGTTAAACTTGAACATACTTAAATCAATTATTAGCGATCAACATTTTTCTAACTCGAAATAGACATGCATTGAAAGTTGTATGTCAGTTATGCTGATTGAATAATATAATTGCAAGTTGATGTATGCTCTTTTAGATTTTGTGCTACTGTCAGTTGTATCTTGATTTCATTTAATTTACTGGTGAAAGTTTAAGATAAAAGATTGTTTACACTTTTACAAAACATTGGAGGATTTATTATTTGTTGGCACTGCTCTGATTAGCTGTCTCTGTTCTTATAGTGATTGCTTGGAATTTCAATTTTCATCATGGGAAGAGAAAATCATCTCAGCTAAAAAACGTGAGCGTAAAGTTGGTTATTACCTGCAGAAGAAATCCAACGAAAAGTATACTTTGGCAGTCATCGGGAAACAAAACATTGCAAGTCACATGTCGTATGAAGTTAATGGGTCCTTTGCTTGTTATTATGCTTCTCACTTGTCTTCACGTCAAGCTCTCAAGTGGAATACTAAGCGCGAAGTGATTGACTGGTTATCCACAATGGTAACACAGCCTGAAAAAGAAGTTGTACATGAAGTTCAGTATATAAAGGAGGGCAAGAGTTTCTTCAAAGTTTTGATAGGTGAGTTTCAGAAGAAGTTGATTATACCAGCAACGTATTTGCAGAAGTACAGCAACATTAAGGAGGGTTCAATGAGACTGAGGAACGGAGAACGAGAATGGAAGGTGGAGGTTGATGGCCAAGTATTAAAGGGTGGTTGGGATGTTTTTGTCAAAGATCACAAGCTTCGTGAAGGTGATTTCCTTGTTTTCACTTCTCTTGGTGAAATGTTCTTCAGTGTTGCTATTTTCGGAGAGAATGGTCGAATCAAAGAATTCCCATGGTACCATGCTTTCAACCCTGATGGTAGAGTTGTGTATGTGTGAATATGGCTTACACACTTTTTCAATTAGGTGAGAAACTTCAGGTTGTATAGGTAGGTGAATGGTTAATCTATGTAAAGTTGAGGTTTGGCGCTGAACAATATTTGTGAAGAAATCAAGCACTGGACGATATGATATATTGGTTCTGTTCCTCCAGACTAATAGTGGACATCTTGCATTTAGTGGGAATCTACCATCCTTCTATAGGTTATAATGTGCCTTGGTTACATCTTTCATGTCTCAGTATCATTGTACGTAATCGAAAACCTGAAGATTAGTCTGATGTAGAGTGAACTTCACCTGGAATACAAAAGAGGTGAGCTTGTATGTTTTTCCTTAGCTAATTGAAAGCACCACAGTACCCCACAACGTGGGCTTGTTCGGCTACCGAAATGCTTCCAAAATATTACTCTCTGCCGTGACTTAAAAAGCAACTCCAACAGAGACTTTTAGAATAAAATGCAGCTCTCAATAATTTAGGAGTTTTTATTGTATATCAAAAATAACAACGCTATTTACAATAAAAACTCCTAAATTATTTTAAGGAGTTCTTAATAGCGTTGTTATTTTTATTAAACTTTACATCGATTCTGTCTAGACTTAAAATCAACTATAATCATTAAAATCTGAATTAAATATAGTCGGGATTTATATCGTACTTATGCAGTACGCATTTCGCTGCACAGGCCTTGTAGACTTCGCCACACAAGCCTTGCAGACTGAAAATTTACAAGATACACGTTTAAAACACAAGTTGACAATATCAACATATTGTGAAATTAAGTTCACTATAACAGCATATGGCACCCCATCATAAAACTCAAATCAGCCTTTACCACAAACGTTACACTTGAAATTCCGTCTAATTTTGGTGATTTCAAGGCTGTGTTCATGGAGATCATCCCAACTGAAAGCGTGTAGATGACCTACAACAGGAGGATACATCAAGATAAGTTGATGTTCATCCCATCTGTGATTTATTGTGCCCGGTTGTAGTGCACAGAGTATATGAATAGAATATTCACAAATGTTACATCTGAAGGACCACTTATATTCAAATCCGCACCCTCTACAATTCTGGAACGGGGTATTACTCAGTTGAAGAGGGTGCCTATGGCTATCATGTTTGATCATCTTAGCCAATGCCGCACACACAATATCGATCCAATATGAACATGATTCATCAGAATATAATATTCCGTTGCAGTACCTGTTACAAAAATCGCATATAGGGAAATTAAATGACTTACTAGTTTGATAACATTCAGTCAATATGGTGAGCTCTTTTTCTGGATGTGATGCATGTTGAATCTCTATTGGTAGCTCTGCAGCGCAAACGCAAACACTGCGGAGAAAGAAATTACAATTTGGACAGCCATAGAAAGGTTCAGATGACGATAAAAGAGGCTGCACACATCGATCGCATATCCTTTTATCACTAGTGTTTGTTTCAACGACATTTCTATTGTTAAAATCATCTAAGAGGATGAGTGAATGACCATTGTGACAGTGACCGATTCTATCTGTCAGGAAATGAATCAAAATTCGGGGGTGCAGATGCACAACTCTCGTGTATCCAAAAAAACAAGTTTTACACATATACGAAAAGTCCTTGCTACCTTGAGTGCCACAAGCTGTACATATATGTAGTATTGATTTCAGGGGCAATAAGGTTAACGTGTGATTATGGGATGGATGATACAAATA